>RCUC01142362.1:0-20359 GCA_003697995.1 Taxidea taxus jeffersonii | reverse complement strand
CTTATGGTGAGTATTGTTTGGATGGAATGGAGTAATGAGATAAAAAGGAATAAATAACTAGTTAAACAAGAAGCTTCGTATGGACCAGTGATGAAAGAAGGCTATATAACTCAAGGAGAATGATTAACTCAATCTCCTGTAGCAAAGATTTCCTTATGACCAAAGAAAAAATCAATGAAAATCTAAAATCTTAGTGACCCTGAAAACCCAGAGAACCAAAGGTAAAGGCAGGGAAGGAATGGAAGGGTCTAAAATCAAAATTTTAAGGGCCATGATAGCACTGGCCCTCTGAGCACTTTAAATCATCCCATCCAACTTCATTTCCTCAGCTGTTTAGCATAAGTGGCGAATACTAACGTTTGGCCCAACCACTCAACAGTCCATCTATATGGCTGAAACTCATGTCTGTGCTGTGATCAAGGCAGTGCAGCCTAGTGATGGATCTGAGAGCTGATCGGAGGGAGGAAGACATTGGGAGGGCCCCAACAGCAGGTGGGTCTTGGAGAATCTAAAGCAGAGGGCAGGACAGCTGGTGTCTGGCAAAGTGATTTATAGTTGAAAAGCAACAGAGAGCTAGTCAGAATCCTCACCAATCATCCCAACTGCATTCCCCCAGACATCCTGTCAGCTGCAAGGGACTTTAGAGGCACAGACAGAAGGGGGTGACTTGCCCAAGGTCACACTATGAGTCATGGCAGATCTGAGACTAGAACCCCAGACACTAAGGTGACAGTGGGAGCTGGTAGCGCCAATGCAATTCCCTCAAAGAGGGTCCTGGCCCCCAGGAGGACAAGGAAACAAGAAAGCATCCATGACAGCTGGCCCTGTCACCCGCAGAGTGGATGGCTCTCAATAAGGAAAAAGAGACTCAACACCTCAGCAAGCACTTTTTCTCAGCATTTGGGGACATGTTTTTAGAACTAAAAATAATTCTCTTTTCTTGGTTTCCCTTTCCACCAACTTCTTCTTTTACTTCTCAAATTCTGACTTCCTCCCTAGCACCCCCACCAGTGACTTCTCTGTGGCTAGATCTAATGCTCTTGCCTCTGGGCCTTCTCTGTTGTACTTACCACACCAAAGTTCTGTCACTCACCTGCTCTCCTGTATCTCCTTTACCCAGATTACTCTCATTCATTCATTCATTCATTCATCCATCCATCCATTCAACTAACGCTTATGACACCTGCAGTATGCACATGCTTTTACGAATATGAGTAAGAGCCCATCCTGCCCCCAAAAAGCTTCCTGTCTGGTCTGGAGGATGCGGCTAAATGAACAGTTTGAAGGTAATGATAAATACCCTCACAAAGGTTTCATAGGGCATCACATAACCAAAATAGAATGCATTTCGTTCTACCTGGAAAATCTCGATTCTTTTTTTTAAGATTTTGTTTATTTATGAGAGAGAGAAAGAGAGAGAGAGCACGAGCAAGGGGGAGGGACAGAGGAAGAAGCAGACCCCTGCTGAGCAAGGAGCCTGATTGGGGCTCAACCCCAGGACCGTAAGATTATGACCTGAGCTGAAGACAGACACTTAACTGACTGAGCCACCCAGGCGCCCCTGGAAAATCTCTACCTCCAGCCCCAACTTCTTTCTTAAATTGTTCAAGCTTCACATTTTCTTTTCTTTTTTTTTTTTTTTTAAGATTTTATTTATTTATTTGACAGAGAGAGAGATCACAAGTAGGCAGAGAGGCAGGCGGAGAGAGAGGAGGAAGCAGGCTACCTGCTGAGCAGAGAGATGCACAGCACGACCCCAGGACCCTGGGATCATGAACTGAGCTGAAGGCAGAGGCTCAACCCACTGAGCCACCCAGGTGCCCCAAACTTCACATTTTCAATTAACATTCGTTCTTTTCTCACCAGAGGCCGCTTCAAACTCGGTATAATTTGAACCTAGTTCATCACCTACCTCCCAAATCATACACGTGTGACACACAAAACAAACTAACAGCAACAACACGGTCTACTCAAGACAACTATAGTGTAGACTCAAGACTGGCACATAACCATATCTGCGTTGAATTCACTGCTGTGCAATTTATGCAGAGAAAAATGAAAGTGTGTCTAGGACCTAAAAAGGAGAGAAACAGAGAATCTACTATTTGGTGAACATCCTTTCAAGAGAAGAGAAATATTTTTTATCTAGCAGTCAGTCATATATGTCCCTTCTGAGGAAAAGGAGGTAATAGCCAGCAAGATCATTCGATTCACTCATTTGGTCTGTCTGTGCTCAGTAAGCAGCCTTCTGCTTGGAATCTAAATGTCCTAAACAGAAGGAACTGGAGAAGAGTATTTCTCACCGTAAATGAGTAACATAGAACTATTTTCATTTTGCATCTTTTTTTTTTTTTTTCAGATTCAGCTGATGAGAGAGCGAGCTAAGGGCAAAACAAACGAGCTGACATCCTGCAACCCACCCCCCTCCAGGGCCCCATAAGGTGGGATATACATAATACATTCCTCAGGCACTAGGAACTGCCCAAGAACAAAGGCAGGGGAAAACAAATGGTCAACTGATAAAGATCACAGTCGTGTAGAACAGGAAACTTCACTATAGTTTGTAACTGTCTTCATGAACACAATCTTAATAATAGCCAGAATTCCAGGAACCTATAGACTCAATTTCCTTAAGTCCTACTATCACCTCCACCTCCGTAAGATAGAAAACCCTCTATGATCAGTCACTCCGCACAATCACAATGCAGCTCTTTCTGCCCACAGTCCCGCCCCCCTGCTATAACAAAAACACCTTTTTGCACCGTAGAATGTCTCAAGAATTCGTTCTTGCCCATCAGGCTCAAGGATCCCGTAACCCAATCAGCTGGGATCCGAGAATAATGGAAATTTAAGAGTTGCCTGGATTCCTAGCAGCCTCTTTGCTGCACTCCTGGCCGCTATTCTCTCTCTCCCCCAATTCACATAATCCTCAGCTGTTAGCATAATCTTTCTCAAATTCCATTCTCGTGAAGTCACTCCCCAGCTCAATCACCACCAGCAGCTCCCTAGGTCTATTTTATCAACCTAAAGTCATCAGTTTGGAACCCAAAACTTATCAACTGTTCCCTACACTACCCTTTCAACCAAGCTTATACAGACTCCCCTCCAGGCAAGCTAATTTGTTTATCTTCTTCTCTGAGCTTTTGAAGTCTGCCTACCCCTCCCTGCCACAGGCCCTGTAGCCCATCTCAGAGCGCACCTCAGCCAGGATGCATTTCTGATTAGCCTCAGCACTTCAGAAGTCTTCCATTTGAAATCCCTTCAGGCCTTATATACAAAACCAGCATGCTCTTCTGCGTCCAGAAAGGGAGAGTCAGAAGAGCATCAACTTATGACCAATAAGAGATAACACTGAGTGGTCATGTCTTTCCGTCATCAAATACATTTATTTTAATTACTTTATATTTGTGCAGGGCACTCTACTAGATAATGGAGACATCGGGGTAAGCCAAAGTCCCTGCCTTCATGGAATTTCTATTAAACAAATGTAGTTAAAATTACCATATATCCTATGAAGGAAAAGAACAAAGATGCTGTAAGAGAGAATCATAGGACAGAACTAATAATTTTGGTTTAGGTGAACAGGGAATATTCTGAGGACATAATATCAAGGCTGAGGCCTGAAGGATGAGTTCAATTTAGCCAAAGAGCAAGGGCAAAGTATTTCAGGAAGAAGAAGTAATATGTGTAAAGGCTTCCACTTAAATCAGTCAATATTTTTTAAGCATATACTAAATATATAATGCTTTCCAAAGAGCAATATAGGGAAATATAAGACGGTCTTCCCTTAGGGAGATAAGACATAAATCATCTTGATTACATCGGTCTGCTCAGGATCCTAGACCAAAACACTGCAGTCTGGGTGGATTAAACAACAGAAATGTGTTTTCTCACAGTTTTGGAGGCTAGAATTCCATGATCAAGGTGCTAGCAACTTTGGTTTCTGGTGAGAGCTTTCCTCACGGCTTGTAGATGGCCACTTTCTTGCTATTTGCCTCATGTGACCTTCCTTCCACCCTCTCAGGTTTGTAGCATAGGCCCTGTGAATTAAACTGACAAAAGACAGATTAACAGAATTTTAAAAATAAGAGTTTAAAAACAAGAGGTAGTTAGGACTTGGGGCTTATCTGCTGTCTTAGCAAACAGCAATACATTTGTGGAGCAGTGACAAAATAGAGGGGAGAAGTTTTGGCCTCTGGGGTGGTAAGTTGTGGGAAGGTAAATATATGGGGAAACTAATGGAAGAAAAGGGTTATTTCGGCAAGTTTGTTTGCGCAGACCCAAATCAGTGCCAACTCCTTGTCTCTAGTGATAATGATTGTTTTCCTCCTGCTGGTACAGAAGGGAGAGGAAGCACCTTCACAAAAGGAAATTTATGTCCTGCTTTTAGGCAGATAGGGGGAAAGCAAAGAGCTCTTTTTGTGTTTGCTGCTTCCTAATTGATTTCAGGTCAAAATAATCCTTATGCCAAAGTGACATATTCTGGTCCCCTTAGTGGGAATGTAGAGTATAACAGGGAGATGAGACAAGGCTGAATAAGGAGGCAGGGACTAGACCTTGGAAAGCCTTATAAGAGAAATTAGGGGTGCTTGAGTGGCTCAGTTGGTTAAGTGTCTGACTCTTGATTTTGGCTTCGGTCATGTTCTCAGTGTCAGGGGATCGAGCCCCTTGTCAGTGGGGCTCTGTGCTGGACATGCAGCCTGCTTAAGACTCTTTATTTCCTTCTCCCTCTGCCCCTCCCCACTTGCACACTCACTCGTGCTCTCTCTCTCTCTCTCTCTCAAAAAAAAGAAAGAGTAGTGAAAGTAGTGAACAGGTTTGAGCAATATCCTGAGAGCAATGGGAAATCTTGAGTCGGGTGGGAAGATTTAGGAGGGAGTCCTAACATGATCAGACTTGGTTTTGAGGACAGGTAAGACTAGAGACAGGACGAGACATGAAGGTACATCCAGGGTAAAATTAGTAGGGCTTTTGTCATTAGATGCCAGGGTCAAAGAGAGAGAGAGAGAGAGTGGTTTCAGGTTTGGGCAACAGAAGGGGTGCTAGTACCTTAAATTGAGGTAGGAATGCTTCAAGTATGAGGACGGGGGATGTCATTCTGAACAAGCCTCTGTGAGATGTCCAGTTGACAGCTAGGCATTTGAATCTGCAATTCTAAGAAGCAGTCTGGCTAAATTTTACCTTTTTTTTTTTTTGAGAGGGAGATGGGGGCGGGGAACAGAGGGAGGAAGGAGAAAGAGACTCTTAAGCAGGCTTCAAGTCCAGATCGGAGACTGACTTGGGGCTTGATCTCACAACCCTGAGATCATGACTGGAGCCCAAATCAAGAGTCAGATTCTTAATCGACTGAGCCGCCCAGGTGCCCCTGGAACAATTTTACATAAAAGTGGAGGCCAAGAGAATGGATGGGTTTGCAAAGAAAGAAAGCATAGGGTGAGGAGAAAGCCTAGAACAAGCCCTTGAACCATTCCAATGCTGAGGGCAGGGGACCAAAGGGAACTGATGAAAACGGAGCAATAGAAGGAAAACTAGGAGACTGTGGTCAGAGATGCCAAAAGAAGGGGATGATTTGACCAAGAGGGAGGAGGAAACACAGGGGTAAAAGCCTCAAGATCAAGTAACAGAAGAAGAATAAGACTGCAGCCTCAACAGGGACAAAAGAAGGGTACAGACAAGGGGTACTGAAGGAACTCAGAATGGTAAGCTTGCTGGGGACCATATTTTAGTGTGACCTGCATCTTGGCAGTGATATCAAATCTAGCTTCTTGAATAGTTCCCCAAAAGCTGCCTCCGAATCTGACTGAACATGAAACAGACCAACAGGCAGGCTAAGGAGAAGAGTTAATTTACCATGTTTGGAATAATGCTTATTGCAACCCAGATCTGCTCAGCAGCTAAACATATGTGGATAATGGATGACAGACAGCAGGACGCCCAAGTGGTTGCTGGATGGCAAGTTTAAGTAGGTCAATCAGGAACACAGAAGGAAGTAAAAATGTTTTAAAAGATCCCATCAAAGCACAACTTCAAACAGTGTGGCCTTGCTGTGGATGAACAGAAAACCACAACAGTTGTATTAGCCCAGTGAAGAACACTTAGAAAAGAGATGCTTTTTGGGGGGTGGGGGAGGAAGAAGGGGTATATTAAGCAAATTCTAAGCTTTAGAGCCAGAACACCAAGAATCATGGTCTCTTTATTTTTTTTTTAAAGATTCTATTTGTTTATTTGACAGAGAGAGATCACAAGTAGGCAGAGAGGCAGACAGAGAGAGGGGGAAGCAGGCTCCCCGCTGAGCAGAGAGCCGGATGCGGGGCTCGATCCCAGGACCCCGAGACCATGACCCCGAGACCATGACCTTAGCCAAAGGCAGAGGCTTAACCCACTGAGCCACCCAGGTGCCCCATCATGGTCTCTTTATTTTTTTTTAAGATTTTATTTATTTATGTCAGAGAGAGAGCAGGAGCAAGTACAGGCAGAGTGGCAGGCAGAGGCAGAGGGAGAAGCAGGTTCCCTGCTGAGCAAGGAGCCTGATGTGGGACTCGATCCCAGGACGCTGGGATCATGACCTGAGCCGAAGGCAGCCGCTTAACCAACTGAGCCACCCAGGCGTCCCTCATGGTCTCTTTAAATGCTGACTCTAGATATTTTCACACACAAAAATGTCATCATTATGTATGCCGTGTTGTAAGTTCCTACATTCAAGTTTACAAGAATCTCTTGCACAAGTACAAGATTTTTCATGCAGCATGTTGCGTGAAAAAGAGCTGTGTATGTAAAATGACCACAAGCTTAGCATGATCGATGTCATGTGACAATTTAAAATGCAAATACAACTTTAGTCTCCTTTAATAGAAGTCATCCGGATAAGAAAAGCAATTGTCTCATCGTTCTCTGCATTTATCAGAATAAATGTGGAGTGTTGCATTCAGTTCAAAGCATCAATTTTTATGGGTGGTATCTCTTATCCATCTCTTTCTTTCCATTACCATTACTAGAGTCTCATCTCGTATCTGATAGGTTGTTTCCAAAGATGGTCCAGAAATGAATCGCTCCAGGGCACAAGACTTTTGCAACGTCACTTTGCTTCTCCTCCTATCTAGAGGTGGAGTCTATTTCTCCGCCTTGAATTCAGGTTGGCCCTGTGTCTTGCTTTAATCAAGAAGTGATGGGGTGTGATTTATAGACCTAGGCCAAGGAAACTGATTTTCAAAAACCGTTTTCATCATCCACCCAAACCCAAAATTTTACTAGTTCCCTGGTTCACACATTTTGGGGGGAGAAGAACTAGGAAGGAAATTTGAGAGAGCCTATTATGTGTGTTAGACACTCCAACACACATCGACGCATTTAATTTTTAGCCTTTTTTTTTTTTTCAGACTAAGGAAATAGAAGTTCAGAGATGTGAGTTGTCTAAAGACCTAAAACTAGTTAGCGCCAGAGGTAAAATTCAAAATCAAGCCTCCTGATTTCCCAACACACCACAAACACACACCTCCGGATTTCACAACACACTGCCTTTCCTCTCAGGAATAAAAATTTCTGCCTGCTTTCTGAGATTTTTCAATGATCTGGTCACCTAAGTAATTATTTTCCAGTTAATGCCTTAACTCTTACCAGACTGATCTCATTTCTGCTTCCCTTCACTTACCAGTTTTCTCTTCTAATTCTACCCATACCTCAGGGTCCAGTTAAGTCTCCCTTTTTCCCTCCATGAAACCTTCCTCATCTTAATCCCAATTCATTTCCCTCTCCTCTTAATTTTGACGTCACTCATAGTGGGCACCACATAACGCAGCACTCCGCTCCACTGCTTTTCCTTTAAAGAGACCGCAACGTCTTCCGTGCAGAAAGCCCGGGATCCATACTAAACCTTTGAAAGGTGGCAATCGCTCCAAATTTCCTACTTCCCTTTGAGCCATGATAGGTACTTCTGGAATGATAATTGAACTCAACTCAACAAATACTTCTTAAGGCCAGCCCCAAACTCTTGAGTTTCACCCTCTGCGTAATTCACCGCGCACCAACCGATCCGCAGAGGTTGAGCTGCGAGTGGAGACGGTAGTCCGGCCACGTAACGCTCCCCGCCTGCTTCAGCAAGCCACGCCCAGCCGGCTGGTCGACGATTGGGCGTGGCCCAGACTAGGGTGGCCGATTGGGCGTGGCGTGCGTGTGTGAAGGCGTGGCCGAGGGGAGAAAACTACGCTCTGGATCGGACTCGGTAGTCTCCGGGAAACCTCGACAGTTTCCGGCAACGGTCTCCTCCTCCGCCGACCGGCCTCGGGCATTTCCGGCCTCCTTCGGGCTTTTCCGTCTAGCTCCCGCGCGGATCTCTCCACTTCGGGTATTTCCGTGTCCCGCTCGGAGGTACTCGGCAATCGCTCGGCCTCCCCCATCCCCCGGTAACGGTCGCTGGTGAGTTTAAATGAGCCGGGGCTGGCCGGGCCGGAGCCGCTACGGGGGGGGCCTGAGGCACTGCAGAAAGTGGACCTGAGCCTCAAGGATGACGGTGCTGCAGGAACCCGTCCAGGTAATGATAACCCCGCTCGCTGAGGCTTGGCTCGCAGCCTCGGCCGGGAAGCCGCGTATGGCCACTCCGCGGCCTGCTGCGGCCTAGGCCCGGCTGCTTCTCCCGCCTCCCCTGCTGCCGGGTCCTGCCTGTCTTCTCGTCGGCTCCGAGGCCTCGCCCGCAGCCCGAGCCCTGTTACCTCAGGTTCCGCGTTGCTTCCACCCGCGGTGCGAGCGCGGTTCGGCGGTAATGCCGCTTTCCCCCGGCGGGCCAGCGTCCGGCCAAGCCCCTCCTGTCAGTCCAGGGGCCTGGTCCCGGCCGGGGTGGGAGACGAGGGACTGGGGGCGGGGGCCGGAGACTCGCTCCAGGTGCTCTCTCGCCCAGAGGATGATTGGGAGGCACCTTTGATCAGAGCTTGGGCCACCTTCGTAACCGTGGGGCAAGTTGGCGGGGGGTGTTTGGTTTTGTTTTTGTGCTCCGGAGCGGGCGGAGGGACGATAGGATCGGTATTTTTGATCCCGATTTCTGTTTTGGTAACAGACTTCCTAGCCCACGTTGCTTTCCTCGGTCGGTGAATTCGCCCCCCCCCCCCCCAGACGGTGACCTGGGAAGAGAAAACTCCAAGGCCCAGGGCTGAGGGGCAAGCACCTCTACGGCGGGCGGGGGGGTGGGGTGGGCAGCGGCAACTCTGGGGGCTCTCCCCGTGACCTGTGATGGGGATCAGGAGTGTTTTATTGTGCATGTTGATAAGGCGTTCAGGAAATGAAATCAAATAAGGGTTTTTACATCCATTTCACTGTCCTTACGACACCAGGGTATGCTTTGACGCACAGTGCTCGGTTGGCATGGGAGAAACCCGATTGGATTTGAAGTGTGATGCAGTGCCAAGTCGTGTGTCACCCCCCCCGCCCCCCGCCATCTCAAGAAACTGAATCTTTTATCCCTTCCTGACGGACCAGGTCTGGGAGACTTTCGACTCACCATAGGATCTTTGCCTGGAATAGAAGAGTTGACCTCTACCAACTGCTGTCATTGAGTTATGGGCTTGCTTTACTTGGAAGTTACAAAGCAAATCGATTTTAGAAATTACTTCATATAACCCTTCATAGGCCTGTGATGTCAAATGATAAATATTTTAATGCGTGGCCACTTCCATATTTCCTTAATTTTTCTAGGCAGGATGAAGTAGAAATTTCTCCCAGTTGGCTTCTTCTTTACATACAGCTCTTTACATAGAACAGCTATTAGTATTGGAACTAATGTAACATGGGATTCTGTCTTGGGAAGTTTACCTATTTGTAAATTGTATCAATGCTTCCAAAGCTATTTCTTGCCATCCAAATCCCTCTTACTGGTAGAGAGTCCCTTTTAAGATTATTTTTTTGAGGCCTAAAGTGAAATTAGCAGTTATCTGTACCTTCTTTTTTTTTTTTTAAGATTTTATTTATTTATTTGACAGACAGAGATCACAAGTAGGCAAAGAGGCAGGCGGGGGGGGGGGGGGGGGGGGGAGCAGGTTCACTGCTGAGCAGAGAACCTGATTCGGGGCTTGATCCCAGAACCCTGAGATCATGACCTGAGCCGAAGGCAGAGGCTTTAACCCACTGAGCCACCCAGGCGCACCTATCTGTACCTTCTTAAATGGATAAGCAAATCACTCAAGTTGTTTAATTTCTGTTTCATATTCTTGTAATTTTGTCTTATCTAATGTTACATTTGCTTTTTCTGGCCCAGAAGGCTTCTCTATGACAAACTAGTTTCATTGTTAGCCTATAGCCACCTATTTAATAACAATTTCAACTTGTACATAAACATGAAAAAGAGAAGAAATGTGTAGCCTACTCCTATACAGTACCCATCAGGTTTACTCTTTTTTCCTTACTCGTAGCAGTAATGCACTTCAGGATTTTTTAGGCTTGAAAGTCAAATATGTCGCCACCCCCATACTACCTTTGTCCATTAGATTTGGGGACTGTGGTAAGAAGTTTTATAATATGGCTACATGAGAATTTTGGTTGTAATTTGTGGTAGAAGAATCCATTCAAGACGGGGTGGAGAAAACAACTTTAGCTACAATGATGACCAACTGATTAAGGATAGGGCTGAAAATGGGAAGAATTGGTAAGGAGAAAATAAAAATAGGACAGATACAATTTTTTAAAAAAACTGTGATAAGTAATTGTACTTATAATGGAATGAGAGTTTGTTGGAAAATTGTTTAAGGCATCCTGAGATTATGAGGCATAGGAAAAAGTTGAGAGGAAAGATGAGCAACTGTTTTCTGTGTTTTTTCTTTCTTTAAAGTTTTTTTCTTTACCATGGAATAGCCAATCTGATAAACCAACTAAGCCTAAATATTAGCTCCTCCTCCAAATTGTCTCTCATAGAAAAGCATTACTTTATATATGCATCTTTACAAATATCTCTCCTATTATGAGGCAGAAATTCTGTCAGTTTTTGTTTTTTTTTTAAAGATTTATTTATTTATTTATTTGATAGATCACAAGTAGGCAGAGAGGCAGGCAGAGAGAGAGGAAGGGAAGCAGGCTCCCTGCTGAGCAGAGAGCCCGATGCGGGGCTCGATCCCAGGACCCTGAGATCATGACCTGAGCCGAAGGCAGAGGCTTAACCCACTGAGCCACCCAGGCGCCCCTGTCAGTTATTTTTAATATAACTGTTTATGAAAGACACCCTAGCCAAAATGACTTCAATAAGTGTTAATTTGGATATGTATAAAATTCACCTGATGGAATTGATTTTAAAAAAGCAAAGACATTTTAATGGATTTATCAATTATTCCTGGGGATAGAATTTCACAGAAGTGTTGGATGAAATTAAACAAGGCTTGTAAAAATCACCTTAATAAGCAGTATAGTAAATGGGTACTATATACATAGTACTGGTTCAAACAGATTATTTAGATAGTGAAGGAATACTTTTGGCTTGGAATAAGATGTACAAGAACAGCGTTGTTTTTTTTTTTTTAAGATTTATTTATTTGAGAGGGCGGAGGTCAGAGGGAGAGAGAATCCCAAGCAGACTTCATACAGAGCTTGGAGCCTGACACAGGGCTTGATCCCACCACCCTGAGATTACAACCTGACCTGAAACCAAGCATCAGATGCCTGACTATGCCACCCAGGCGCCCCTACAGTTAAAGCATTCTAACATGGATTCAAAGGGTACCATATTTCAAATAACTTAGAATTGAAGGTGTTGTAGTCAGGAAAATTATGTTAGATGACCCCTCCCCCCCTGCCAAAAATGGCTTTGTTGATATCTAAGATAGATGTGAATAGTTTTAGTTAAATTATTCTGTTCAATGGAAGTAGAAAAAAATTTCTAAATATATTTTGTGACTTTAAAAAAATATATGTGTAACTAAATTGATAAATCAATAGGCATTTGACTATTTGGTCTTTATTCAAAAAACTTACATACTTAAGTTTGCTGAACTCATTTTTTTATGAAATTTTCTTTTAGAAAATAGATTACCTTATATTTAGGTACAGGGTAATATCTTGAAGACGGTGCTGTGTAGTACTGAACTGAGAATCAGCTTTGGGGGAACGGGGGTGAGGTGAAGGAGGTGGTCATTGCAATATATGATAACTTAATTCCTTTATGGACCAGTGTCCTAATGTAGCCCTTTTTGTGCTTATGGTCTATAGAGAAGGCATTAGACAAATAATCACAAATTAATAATCTGTGAAAAGGGCACTATAGAGAGGGTGTTAGGAAAGAGAGAGACCTAATAAGAGGGATTTGCCCTAAGCCCAGGTGTCAGGTTTGCAACTGAACCACCAAAAGAGATACTGCAAAACAGCAAAAGTTAAGAAGCCGTCTTTGGGAAAAATCAAATTGGAAAGAATGTTATGCACCAGTTATGTACCAAGCACAGAAAAATATAAAAGACATTAAAAAATCTTCTCTAAAAACGGTGTCAGGAAAGTCCTTTTTGAGCAAATAACATTGAAGCTGAGATCTGAAGGTTGAGAAGGAAACAGTAATTTGAAGAGCATTACAGGAAGAGAAAAGGGCATGTGCAAAGTCCCTTAGACATAGCAGAACTTGGCATTGAAATAATTGAAAGGAGGCAAGTGTGGCTGGAGTTGCATATTAATGGGGGGGGGCATTATAAGGAGTTCAGTTTTCATTCTAAGTATATGGGGAGTCCTTGAAAGATTTTCAGAAGAGAATTGACTTGATCTGATGTAGATGTTAGATCTCTTGGTTACTATATATGAAATGTAATGAGAGGAAGGAGCAAGAGTAAAAACAATCTTAGGATGAAAATAACAGACTGATCTGGTAGTAGTGGAGTAGGAAAAAGGTTGATATTCATGAGCTGTTTGGAGGTAGAACCAAGGAGACATGCAAATTGATTCAATGGGAGAGGTGGGGATCAAGAACAGCCTGCCTGGATTTCATCTGGGTGGTTTAATATAAAGGAAGAAAACTTTGAGAGGGAGACAAATCTGAAGGAGGACAATCTGTTTCGAACAAAATAAGTTAGAGATATTTGTGAAGCCAACCAGTGGAAATGTGGAGACATAACCTCTGATCTTTTGAGGGGTCTAGTCTTATTGGGAAGATAAGAATGTTTAACAGGAACAGTTGGATAATGTTATAAGTCAGAATGTATTTGATTGCACAGATAGTAATAAATTCAGGAAGTAGATCCTTTTAGACTGGAAAAATAGGAATGGTTTCTTGATGGAGTAGAACTTAAAGCTTTGGAAGATAGGAAGGGTTTGAATTGGTAAAGAAGAGAAAGAGTGTTTTTGGCATGGAATAGCATGAGCAAAAGCCTAGATTTGAGAATGGTGTTTAGGAACCAAAAACAAAACAAAACAAAACAGTAAAATATCATAGCCTTGGTTAGAATGGGAATTGAGAGTAGGAAGACAAGGTTTTGCTAGCCAGGGAGAATCAGATTTTACAGGACTTAACCCAGGTTGAGGGGTTTAAGGTATTGGTAATAAATAGCCATTGAAAGTTTTGAACAGAAGGATTTGTAATGAAAGCACTGCTTTGGGAAGGTTAATCTGGTACTCTTGGGAAGAAGGGACAAGCTAAGAGTTAGGGAGACATATAGGCTAGGAAAATAATCCAATTACATGGTAATGTACACCAGGGTTTCTCATTCTTGGCATTATTAATGTTTGGGGCAAGCTAACTCTTTGTTGTGGGGAACTCTGTCAGGTGTATTGGGGAGTGTCCTGCAACATCCCTGGCCTCTACCAACTAGGTGCCCCCTCCATTTGTGACTACCAAATGCCCTCCCCCCCCAGACATTACTAAATATCCCTTAGGGGGGCACAATCACCCAGATGGAGAACCACTGATGTAGACCTAAGCTAAATTAGAGTTATAGAAATTAGATCGTAATGTATAACAGGAAAATTCCACAGTGATTTTTTTTCCCCTTATACCTTCTTATCTTGTCCAAAGCTTTTATTATCCATTTCTTTTATGGTCTAAAAAAGCTATTTTCTTTTGACAAAAACAAGAATAAAACAGAGTAATTTTTATGGTCACATTTAAGTCTGAATTAGTTGTACAATTTATAGAGGTTTGTTTACATTTTAAATAATACTGCATGTTTAAGAAGAGCAAGCAAGGAGGGAACTTTGCCATTTCATTTTATGTTTATTCATCTTTTAAATTATTGCAACCTAAGACTATCCCATTCATTTAATCAGTAGGAAATCTCTTTTAATTTTTTTTTTTTTTAATTTGAGGATGGGGCCGGTGTTGCTCTGTTTGTCTTCATAGCTTTAGCAGCATTTCATCCTTCTGGCTTTAATGTGTAGAAGTCCTGAGGTGAGGCACTGAATAATATGCTTTTAGGGGCAAGTCCCTACCAGCAGTTGAGCAGTAGATAACTAGCCAAGGAGCAAATCTTAGCCCTGCTCTTCATAAGCTACCAGTCTGTAGTACCTTAGAAAATAGTCCATTTCCCTCCCTATTCCTCCCAAAGAGACGCCATCACCGAGGAACTCTGAGGTGCCTGAGCAGAGTAGTGATCGAAGCTGTTTGTGGGGTTTTCCAAGCAACAAGTTATATGTCTGGGGTATATGAGAGTTTGAGTTGGCTGCCTTTACTATCGCCTTCTGACCCTCTTAAGAATAAATTGGTAATAAAGGAATGATATTCTTCTGAACAAAGCTTGCTCTAAAAAAGAAAAAAAGATTTTATTTATTTATTTATTTGACAGAGATCACAAGTAGGCGGAGAGGCAGGTGGCAGGAGAGGCAGCTGAGCAGGGAGCCGGATGCGGGGCTCGACCCCAGGACCCAGAGATCATGACCTGAACCGAAGGCAGAGGCCCAACCCACTGAGCCACCCAGGCACCCCAAAGCTTGATTTCTGTATCAGAAATGGATAGAACCTTTGATTATAATACTTTTTCATTTCTTTAATTTTAATAGGACAGAAACAAATCCAAAGTTCTAGGACTTTATGGCCATTGTATATAAATGTGTCACATCTTCCTGGTGATCCATAGTACTAAGTTAACTGCTAAATCATTTGGGTTTTTTTTGGCTTATATGTTAACAAAATAAGCAGTTGTGGCATTTATGCTGGGAGATGTTCTAATAATGGAAACTGTAGATGTATTGAATTTGTTTATATTGGGAGACAGGAAAGGATAACGTTTTAAGTGTCTGCTGTGTGCTAAGAACACCATATCTGTATCATGTCATTTAATCCATGTCCAAGAAATAGAGCTCTATTTTCCAGATGAGAAAATTGAGGCTGAAAAAAGTTAAATAATTCCCCTAAAGTCACACTCTTGGAAGTGCTGGCCCACAAGCCTCCAAAATTAAATCCTGGGTATAGTCTTTCTATTCAATGTGTTCTTTCCTTTACAACAAAATTAAACAAGTAGATTCTTAGGAAATCTCCATATTTTATAAAGGAGTATCAGGTGATAACTATTCTCATTACAAAAGAGTAATTCTATGCGCCACAGAGCTTCTTTAAGTGGAGATTTCCAGGGATCCTTAACTATCAGACATACTGTTGACTCTTGAGCAATGCACGAGTTAGGGGCACTGACCCCATGCACTTGAAAGTCAGTGTAACTTTTGACTCCTCAAACACTTAACTACTAATAGATTGCTGTTGCCTAGAAGCCTTGCCAATAACATAAACAGTCAGTTAACACATATTTTATTCATGTGTTATATACTGTATTATAATAAAGGTAGAGGAAAGAAAATGTTATTTAAAAATTCGTAAGAAAGGGATGGCTGGGTGGCTCAGTTGGTTAAGCGGCTGCCTTTGGCTCAGGTCATGATCCCAGCGTCCTGGGATTGAGTCCCACATCGGGCTCCTTGCTCGGCAGGGAGCCTGCTTCTCCCTCTGCCTCTGCCTGCCTCTCTGTCTGCCTGTGCTTGCTCTCTCTCTCTCTAACAAATAAATAAATAAAATCTTAAAAAAAATTCTTAAGGAAGGGGTGCCTGGGTGGCTCAGTGGGTTAAGCCTCTGCCTTTGGCTCAGGTCATGATCTCAGAGTCCTGGGATGGAGCCCTGCATCAGGCTCTGCTCAGCAGGGAGCCTGCTTCCTCCCTCTCTCCCTGTCTCTCTGCCTACTTGTGATCTCTGTCTGTCAAATAAATAAATAAATAAATAAATCTTTAAAAATAAATAAATATAAATCATAAGGAAGAGGAGACACATTTACAGTAGTGTACTATATTTATAAAAAAGATCCACATGTAATTGAACCTGTGTAGTTCAAACACATGTTGTCCAAGGGTCAATCACGTAATAATACCAAAGAAACTTAAGGCTAAGACTAACCCAAGATGCTAAGAGTGGGAGGACTAGCAGAAATCAAAGATCAGTTTGTTATTCATTCAGCATATAGTAGTTAAGCATTTACTTACAGACTACATAACAGATGCTGGGAATCTAATAATGAGCAAAACCAAATGTAGTCCCCTAGTTTTCTGGAGTTTGTATTATAGCGAGGAAGACATTACTCAACTACCATCCTCCTGTAGTATTACAAAGGAAAGGTACTTGATGCTGTTCGAGTGTGTAATAGGATACCTGACCTCATCAGAGGTCCCCAAAAAGCATTCCCTGAGAAAGAAGCCCAAAGAATGAATCAAATTCACACAAATCAAGTTTGTGTGGAGGAAAAGAAGAATGTGCCAGGTAGAGTGAACTATGTGTGTGTTTAAAGGACCTGTGGCAGGAAGCTAACCTGACAAGTTTGAGGAGTTGAAAGAAAGTTGTTGTCCTGACACAGAGAACATAAGAGAACATGATACAAAGTGAACTGGAGAGGTAAACATGGACTATACTACCCTCCCTGGTCTCATGCTTTGGATTTTTATTATTGAGGACAACGAGAAGCTGGTGAAAGATCTCAAGTAAAGGGATAATATGATGAGATCTGATTTGTGAAAAGCTCACAGAGAGAGAGAATGGATCATAGGGTGGAAAAGAATTCAGAGAAGACAAATAAGATACTATTAAAGTAATCCAGGGGTGGGGAAATGATCTGCCTTAGAAAGTAAATGTTTTTTTAGTTTCTTCCTTTCATATTTATTGTAGTTACCTAATTTAAATGAGTATCATTTTGAAAGATACCTATATGCATGGTTCCAGAAGCGTAGGTCACGTGTGGTCTGGAGGAACACCAAGGGGCAGATATATTCTTACATGGGTTTAGAATTCAGCCAAGTACTGTACTAGGTTTATCTCAGAGGTAGTGTTTTTATCCTGTTTTATGATGATGAAAATGAAGCTCTTGGTCATCTTGGTTGTTAGTAAGTGTTAGAGAGTTAGGGTTAGGGTTCATCTGCTGTGAGTTGGTAGTTGGGAGAATATATTAAACATTCAAGAAATTGTTGAGTCAAATTAGATTTGGACACCCTTTAACCTGTTTTCTGAATTACTTTTTTTTGCATTATTCTTAGTGCAAATGTTGAAGTTCTCTGAGGAAAACACTCATAGTTTATCACATTACTTTTAATCTATGTCTTTTCTGTGTCATAGTACAGAGGGTCAGATAGCAGAAATTCTGTAGTATCTTTGACCTACTGTTACATGCACTCCTTCCCAGCACCACACATTTTTGTTCTAAGGTTCATCTTCCTAACTGTTTGATAAAAAAACAAAAGCTTAGGGGTACCTGGCTGGTTCAGTTGGTAGAGCATGTGACTCTTGATCTTGGGATGTGAGTTTGAACCCCACATTGGGTGTAGAGATTACTTAAATAAATAAACTTAAATAAATAATAAATAAATAAATAAAAACTTAAATAAATAAACAAAACAAAAGCACAGTGGCCACAATGACGGTGACCAAATAGGGGCCTGTGTAATAATGCCTGGGTTATTCATAATTTTGAATTCATAATGCAAAATAAATAATTTATGTTGGGCAGAGATTTGAAAATCCAGTACATTGGCTTTCTACAGCCCACCTGAAGAATTTGATTCTCTCAAGTTGGTTGTCTTTTATTTGTTTGGGTTTTTTTAAGATTTATTTATTCAAGAGAGAGGGAGGGAGAGAATGAGTGAGCACGGGGTGGGCATATTGAGTAAGATGACAAGGCAATGATCTGATGTTTTGAAGGGAAGTATATGGCATGATCTAGGTTGCTATTAACCAGAAAAATCTTAATATCTTTCAGGTATTAATAGATCACATCATTAAGAAATTTTGTTGCCCCCAAACCTGATCTGTTCCAACCCCTTTGTCAGACTAACTGGTATTTCCTCATTAGATTCTTGATCCTTGCTTTTTAATGTTTAGGTTATTGTGTCAAGGAAGAGACAGCTAGATGTTATTTTGTATTGTTTTATATTGTCAACATTAATGTTCCCTTTTATTTATGTTAGTAAAAACTAATTATATTAAGAATGCCTTACCTTGTATTTTATCTCCAGATTGGGTTTCTAAAAATTTGTAGTTCAGTAAGTGGAAAATAGATTCAGAGTTCCAAAACAAATACTCATTCTACAAACATTTATTGAGCATGCACGATGTTTAAAGGCAGTTATCTAGGATAACTAGGGAAATAACAAGTTAGGTGGTATAACCAAGAAATTATAGAGAAAAATAGTACCTGGCTTTTTTTTCCTCAAGAATCTGCAACCTAGCTAAATAATATAATCAAATCTAATCAATAGCCCGATCATTGTATTTATTTATTTATTATTTATTATTTATTATTATTTATTTATGAAGGAGAGCATACATGTGCACATGAACAGGGGGAGGGAGGAAGGCAAAAGGACAGGGAGAGAGAATCTTAAGCAGGCTCTCCCAGTGCGGGGCTCAATCTCACGACCCTAAGATCATGACCTGAGCCAAAATCAAGAGTCAGATGTTTTACAAACTGAGCCACACCGGTGCTCACAGCCTGATATTTTTAAAAGTATAAACAAAATTGTCTAGGACCTCAAAGGATTGAGTAATTAATATCACAAGGAGTAGATGAGCTTCATGGAAAGGCAGAGGAACATGTAAGCTGAATTTTTAAGAAAGGATGACTAAAATTTCAGGAGATAGAGAAGTTAAAGGATAACCCAAGTAGGCAAAGACTCTATAGTATGAAAATACAGTGACTGTTTAGTGACTTGACGGAGGCTTTTTCTGGTTCCAGACCATGGGCAGCTTTGGTGAGACGTGAGAACAGAGCTGAAAAAGGGAGATTAAAGCCAGATGGGACTTGAATAGTTTACTAAGGAGTTTGTACTTTATTCTGTAGATATTTTGTAAACTTTGTGGAGCTATCCAAGAAGAATCATTAGAAGGTTTTGATCAGGGAGGAAGACATGCTGATGATAATGATGATGGCACAGCTGAAATGTATTGAGTAATTATTAGGTATGTGTTAGGAAACATTATGTACTTTACTGGACTCTTACGTTTTTAAATGAAGAGACTAGGACTTGAGACGTTGTTACTTGCCCAAGACAGAACTGGTAAGGTCGTGGAACATGGATTTAAACCCAGGCCTTTCACTGTCATCTTCTGTTTAGCATTGATGATGTTTATGTTTGAGGGATGTAATTCTGGGACAGGGTGGATTACCTTACAGCTTATAGGCAGGAAGACCATTTAGGAAGCTGAGAGTTTAAAGGGAAGAAGGTTGTTATGGAATAGGACCAGAAAAGTGGGGATAGATATGATTCTTTAGGTGCAGTTCTGTAAGTGATTGTTAGACAGTAGACCATTCAAACCATTTAAATACGTAATATACCCAAACTGATTTACCAATACATTCATGATTTCATGTATACTTAACCCAGCATCTGTGACCTTATGTGGTAAAAGATGTTTTGAGTTTCAAACAAGGAGAATCTCTCCTAATCCTGGCAGCAGCAGTGCTCCTTCAGTAATGTATATAGGAGACTACTACAGTACCCTAGTACAGTACCCTAGTACTGTAGTAGTCTCCTGTATGCAAAAGAGAAAGTACCTTTTTAGGTCAGTAACTTGTCTCTTCTCCTTTCTTTCAAAATCTAAATTCAAGCCTACAAATATTTATTGAAACCTATTATGTATCAGGATCTAATACTGTGTCCCTTTAGCTAGACCAGTGATACTTAATGAACCAAAATATCTGTGAACACCTAACGCTGTACACAGATTTTTCTGTATATATATATATGTGTGTATATATATATATATTTATACATGTGCTTTTTTTCTGAAAAGAAGGGCCGTAGCTTCTGCAAGTTTTCACAAAAGAGTGTGCTGTAAAAGGACAGAGAACTAATTATTTAGAAGAGTAAAAGAATGATTCTGGGGGGCACCTGGGTGGTTCAATTGGTTAAGCGTCTGCCTTTGCCTGTGGTCATGATTCAAGGGTCCTGGGAT
>RCUC01142361.1:0-48676 GCA_003697995.1 Taxidea taxus jeffersonii | reverse complement strand
TGTATTTATCCCTGGGACTTCCCTTTTGTGCCCAATCTTCTGCTTTCCCTCACTCTCGTGTCCTGAGGCTCTACAGGTCAGATGTGAGTGTGCCTCTGAGGACAACTAGAAAGCCCCATCTCCTCTGATGTGGGGTGCACAGGGATCAGCTGGTGAACTTCTTCTGCTCCCCCACAGAGAGCACCTGGAGACCAATGTCCTACCCTAGGGTCAGGATGCTAGTGGGGAAGAGGGTCCAGGGGAGCAGAGACCTTTTCCAGTGAGCTTGGGTGGGGAGTATTTCCTAGAAGGCCACAGGAAATTGAGGCACACCCACGTGAGAGTTTGTGGGCCCTCTCGAGCACATACAGCTTCTCTCTCGAGGCTCTTTGACGGCCTGTGGGATCTAGCTCCCCTGCCTTGGTCTTCCCACATGTGCTCTGCACATGGGCTCTGCTGCCTGGTGGCCTATCCTGGCTGTCCCAGGCCTACAGCCTCAGCCCCAAGCCCCTGCAGACTTCAGGTTGAAAGACCCAAACACAGAGTCTAAGGTCTAGACAGTAATATTGCCAGAGAAAAGCCAGGACACCTAGGGAATATTGGAGACATGCCACACTAAAACTTTATTTGGTGTTCCTTTAAAATTCAAATATAACTGGGCAACTTGTATTTTTATTTGCTGAACCTTCAGGGAGAGGGGCTAGGGTGAATGGGGATCCCAGAGCTTGCCTTTTGCTGGCTATTTCCTGGGGTCTGCCCCTGCCTGCTCCGATCCCATGGACCCCTCGTGGCACCCTGCTCCCACTAGGGGAGCTATAGATGGCTGCTGGGGCCCCCAGAGCAAGCTCACAGACAGAGAGGCAAGATAAAGGAGAGGCACCTAAGCTGCCCCGTGCATACTCCCCACCCTGGTCACCTGCCGGACCCTTGGACCAGCGCTTCAAGATTCTTTCCTCTGCCAGCATCTAGTCTGGGTAATGATGTGTGGAGCCTCCCAGCTGCCCTAGGGTACTAAACTGCTGGGGTGTATCTCTAAGCTGCTCCCGTGACTGTCTTTCCATGCAAAGGTGATAAACATTCATCCCCTCTTGCCCTTGCCCACAATCCATGCAAGTATGTGTTTGAGGTCCCAGATGGCCTTGGGAAGCAGGGCTGGTGACCCCCACCACCCATCCAGCTGGCTAGCAGCCTGCACTCTGCTCTGTGCCCCCTGCCACCACCACCCCTGCCCTGCAGTCGCAGAACCCACCAGAAGGCCCCGCCTGTGGCAGGCTTGAAACTCCTGTTGAGCTCCAGGAGGGCGGAAGCCGCATATTCAGTGCCATCACTGCCCAGAGTGCCCCACAGGGTAGTGACTATGAAAAAGGGCTCCTCGGGTTCTTTCCCAGACTGGTAGCAGAGTCACCTGATAGAGGGGCCCCACGGCCACAGGGAGCCGCAGCAGCCCTCAGCCACGTCTCTCTGAACAGAGCCTCCAGGGTCCCATGCCCCTGCCTGGTGGGTCCCTGGGTTACCTGACGCTGTCCCACCTTGAATAACTCCCACCAACCCTGCCGCAGCCCCACAGTGGCCTGGGGGCAGGAGGAGCCTCCAGGCCCCAAGTCCCTTCAAGAATGAGAAAGAAGCACATCCAAGCTCCAGGCTTCCGGCCCAATGAACCGTCTGATAAGTGCAATGGATTGAGCTCTGAATGGGGGCCTTTATTTTCAGTGTTTGCCAAATATCAGATTGGGACCCACGAATGTGTCGACATAAGCTCAGTGGGAGGCGATCAGTTGAAAACAGGAGCGTGTTACACGCAGAACGTGTCACACTTAGCGTAGGTTGAGAGTTGTAAAAATGGTATCAGACATACACACACGTGGATGTAGGTATGCATCTGCACATGTCTGTACATACACGGGAAAAGGTGAGCCTGCTTCTTCCTCTCCTGCTCCCCCTACTTGTGTTCCCTCTCTAGCTGTCTCTGTCTGTGCCAAATAAATAATTAAAAATAAAATATGTTTAAAAATTGTATCCGTTACAGACATAGGCGTGTATAGACATGTACATGCACACACATGTGTATACGTATATATACATGTGTGTATGACCTTGCCATGTAAATTGTACCATCTGCTGTGAGTCACAGCCAAAGAAGTTTAAGAAAGTCCTGTGTTCTGTTTACCTAAAAAGAAAGAAAAACTAATGAGCCAAAGTTCCCTTAACTTCTCAGGAAATGGGTGACAGACAATTATAGGTCAGGCTCTGGAGGTCATGGGGTGGCGACTGTGCCCCACACCTGCCATAGGCATTGGGTGGCTATGGACATTGTCGAGATGTCCAGGAGAGAGCTTGGATTTGGGAGGCTGGAAACATTGGCAAACACCCCAGCTTCCCTGGTCCCTCATGTCCCTTTCCTGTCCTTTGTACCTCTTGAGGCCATTTGGAGATTAAGCTTGCTATCACACTGTGCTCAGTGTGTCCCTAAAGAGACTCTTGCCTTTGTCACTTTCACAACCAGAGGTTTGTAACTTTCCGAGAAAGGCAAAGGGGTCCCCAGTGTCCTTTTCAGTGACAAAGGCCCCTAAGAACCAGCCCCCCTCCCATCCCACAACTCACAAAGGAACAAAATATGGACTTAAAACTTGAAAGAAGTAACAAGGCACACACACACCGAATCCGCCCGGTCCCTCGGCGTGCGTAAAATATACACAGGAAGGAAGTGGCCGGGCTGATTCAAAGAGGCAGAGCCTCGATGTCTCAGGGAAAGGAATATTTTCCGACAAGCCCGCCCTGACTGTGGTTTTGAACCAAGAGTTCAGACGTAGCTTTGGCCGGTCCCCCCCACCCCGACCCCCCACGGGACTGGAGCGTCTGCTGTCTAGACACAACAGTGAGGGCGGACCCCCTGCAGGAAGGCACCCTACAGGCTGCTGCTCCATGGCATCTGGGTTGGACCCAGGCAGGCGAGCGAAGGCTGCTACCTCTGGTCCGCGTGGCCAGTGCTGTGATCCGGGGCAGGGAGGCGTGGGCAGCTGCCCAGTCTGCAGGGCTAGGGGAAGACTTGCCTGCTTCTCGGTGCACTCCCAGCTACTAACTCACCAACAGGCTGGTTTTGATTTCTGGTTATAACCAGCTTCAGGCCCCCACAGAGCCAGCCCTGTGGAACCAGGGCAGCTCTGAGCATGTCACTCCCTGACTCACAAGTCCCTTCGACACTTCTGTGACCCTTATGGCTTACCCACAGGACCCAGTCCTGCCCCAGCCGGAGGCCTCCGCTACTCTCTGACCCCTCCACCACCAGGTGTGGCCTCAGTCTGTGGCAAGCTCCCTGATTTGTACCTCCCTTGATCTGTGCCGTTTGTTGTCCGTCCTTCCTTCCTGCCCTCCTCCCAAGTCCTGCTCATCCCAGCTCAACACCACCTCCTCTGCGCTTGCAGCTGTCCCTTGCTGTCCCTGGTGTGACATTTTACCATGTAGCAGCTCCCTGTCCAACTGTGTGAGCCCGAGCAAGTCAGTTAAATCTCTGAGCCTCCTTCTCCCATCCAGAGAATGGGGATAATCAGAGTTACCAGCTGCGACGAGATCATGGGTGGGAAGCATGAGCCCGGCACGTGGTACCCGTACGTCTGTGAGCATCACGGGCACTGTGTATACCAATCGTCCTGATGATAACTGGCTTTTCATGCCCTGCAGATGAGGATCTCTTTGGAGAGGGACTAGTCGGCCATCCAGCCTCCCTCAGTTGCTACAGAATCTTTCCAGTACACAGCAGCTGCTCAAAAAAGAAACATGAGGGTCTGTGTTTCCTGGTGATCTGAAGTCAGGAGACTCTGCATGGTGGACGTCACTGAAAAGCCAGACTGTCCTGCCCAAGGGACAGGAACAGCAAGGGGGTGACTGTGCCAAGGTTGCCGGGACTGGCCAGGAGTCAACTTCCACGGCTCAGAGCCCGGGACGTCAGCGGGAGTTGGCCCTCGTCCAACCACACAGGGGCAGGGTCGTATCCAGACCAAGGGCTCAGGAAGACCTTGCAGGCTGAGCGCCCAGTGTGGGTGTGTCTTGGAGTTGACGTTCACTGGGACTGCCAAAGGCTCTGTAGTCTAAGCTCAAAGGCTGGACAAGGGTAGGAGAAGGAAATGTGGGATTCCATAACCCCATGTTGTGTTCAGAAAGAGGAAGACCTTGAAAGGACCTTGGTGTCAGCTGGGCAAGGGGTGAGAGGACCCCTCTGTGGTCTAAGGAGACAGGTGGCCCAGACACATGGGAAGAGGAGAGGCTGGGACAGAGGCTGGGCCCTGTCCCAGGTCATGGAAGCATCAAGTCACGAGAAGCTAGGCCACCAGCAGCCAGGAGGCCAGATGCCCGTGGGGGCTTATCCTCCAGCTTCTAAAGGGACAGTCTCTGATGAAGTCCAGAGAGGAAAGGGGAGGGAGGTAGCCCAGTCTATACTGTTCCCATGAATGGTCTACTGATGCTGACTGCGTGGCTGCTGAGGTCACTCCGATTTTCCCAGCAGAGATGTCTGTTCTTTAGTCTGGACGCATTGTTCTTGAGAATTTCAAGACAGAGATTCTGGCTGAGGATTTCTGGCTTTTCCCAAACCACCAGGCTGTTTTCAGACCAATTACACAGAGAGGCCTACAGGACTGAGGCCCTGGGGGTGCCAGACCTCGAGCAGACCAGCAGGGCAGGCCCTGGACAGATTCGCCCAGCATTGGGGCTTGAGAAAAGCGGAGCCATTTCTGAAGGTGAATCTCAATGGGGTGAGCCCAGGGGGTTGTGTTTCCATGGTGATCATCCCCGCAAGACCTGAGCACCTGTCCTGGGCAACAGCCTGAGGTCTGAAAGACAGAGCAGGTCCAGAACTCCTGTGGCGCTCCCTACACGGGCCTTCTGGGCCTCTGTGCTGCTGTACCCCCGGCCCACTAGCTCTCCACTCCCGTGGCCATCTCCTCTCTCCTCGGGCCTCCTCCTCTCTGAGAAGAAAGACACATCAGACAGAAATTCTGAGACCTCTGCCTGCCTGCCCTGTACCCAGAGCCTTCTCTCCTGTCCCAAGAGTGGGAGGTCCCACCTCAGAGTACAGCCTCCCTCCAGTGGGGCAGCCATATCCCCACTCTCCACTCATGGACACTGCTTCCCAATCCTCCCTTCTCTGCATCTTCAACCTTTCGTTCTTACCAGATCACCCCCGTCGGATGACTGTGCTGTCATTACTCCCACTTTTAAACCAACCCTCTCTGCCTTCCCCGCCCACCCAGGGCAGAGCAGCGGGAGCCAGATTTATCCTTCCTCCCGAAGCTAGAACACAACCAGACAAGCTGGGTGAGCAGCAGAACATCTGGAGAAGAAGGTCGGTGGTTCCTGGGAGGTGGAAAACGGATGAGGTGAGTCCTACGACAGGCCACTCACTGCCTGAGAGCATTCAGTGGTGCAGAGCAGACAGGGGACCCTGGTAGCCCAGAGAGGACTCCTTGAGTTCAGGAGATGGGGCTGGAAGTCCAGGGAGACCAAGACAACTAGAGGGTTCAGGACAGAAGACCAAAAAGGAGACTGCTGCCGCAAGAGAGCCCTGGCCATCTGCAGGAGGACCAGAATTCGGCGAATGTCCGTGAAGCCCACCCAGGGTGAAGGGTGTAGAGAGCTGTGCCTGGTGCCCACCCAGGGCTCCCAGAATCCCAGATTCACTAGACACTGGGTACCATACTCAGGGATTTGCCTAGACTGAGCACAGATCCAAACCCACCTGACAGAGCATAAAAGCAAGACCCAGAAAGGTCCAAGGACTTCTAAGTAACTTAACTGCCTCACAGAAATGAGCTCAAGAAGATTTGCAAGGATAAAAAAAATACCAAGCATCAACGTGGTAAAAGTCACAATACATGGCGGCCAATTAAAACGACCTTGCATACAGGGCCATCTGGGTGACTCATCTCGGAGAAGCATCTGCATTTAGCTCAGGTCATGATCCAGGGTCCTGGGCTGGAGCTGCCTTGATCTCCCTGCTCAGTGGAGGGAGTCTGCCTGTTTCTCTCCCTCTGCACCCCCCACTCCTGTGATGTGTGTGTGTGTGTGTGTGCGCGCGCGCACGCACATGCTCTCTTTCAAATAAATAAACAAAATCTTTAAAATGACCTTGCATACAAAGAAGCAGGAAAACACGTGCCCCAAAGAAAAGAGCTGGGTCTGGACTAGGTGGCCAGCACAGAGGTTTTTGTGTAGGTCAGAGGCCGTCTCTGCCTGGGAAGCGGCCACGGGCAGTGGTCAGGAAGGTCCGGCTCATGAGAGCATGAGCTCCCCAGAAAAGCCTGAGGACAGCGGGTGGGGGCAGGGCAAGAGGTTATTAAACACACAGAAGAACCGAACTGGGAGGAAATCATCTCAATTCCACTTCCTCCGCCACGAAAATTCCTTTTTCAGCAAAAGTACGTGTTCTCACACACTTGCCCTCATCACTCTCCTTTTTTCTATCTTTCCTCCTTATTGTGAAATACAATATACATCCAGAAAAAGTTTAGGATATAAATATTCAACTTCGCAAGTTATTGCAAAGCAGATCTTTTGTATCTACCACTCAGATCAGATGCTTCCCAGTCCTTGTCCCTTCCTAGGATCTCTGCCACCTGGCATTGCTGGGAGGATTCATTCTGCATCTGCTCTATAAAATCCATTGTGTGAGCACATATATATATATATTGTCTATTACACTATGGGTAGACATTTCCATTATTCCCATTTGGGGACTATCTCAGTTCAGGCTGCTGGGTGGCTCAAACAATAAACGTTTATTAGCACAGTTTTGGAGGTGGGAAGTCTGGGGCCAGGGTGCCTGCAGTCGGGTTCTGGTGAGAGCCATCTTCTTGATTTATAGATGGGTGTCTGTCTTCTCCCCGTGTTCTCACCCGGCGGAGGGAGGGAAAGGGGGGGAGAGGGAGGAGAAGCAAGATCTCTTGTGTTATTTCTGTGTAAGAGCATTAATCTCACATGAGGGCTCCACCCCCATGACTTTATCACCTCCCCAAAGCCTTATCTTCCCAAACCATCCCACGGGGATTAGGGTTTTAACATATGGATTTGGAGGACAGGAACAGTGAGTCCAGAACCGTGCTATGATCAAATATTGCTAAGAACATATTTGCATATGCATTTGGCTGCAACACACACACATATTAGAAGGCTCGTAGCCCCTAGTGGAATTGCAGGCTCGTGGGTGTGCACACCTTTGGCTTTGGGAGACACTGCCACACCATTCTCCAAAGTGATTTTACCTCCAGCAGCGTGCTGAGTGCTGGGACTTCACATACGTACCAACACCAGGCATGATCGGTCTCATTGGTGTGTGGAGCTACCTCACTGTGATTTTAATTTGCAGGGTGAAGGGACATTTATGTTTATTGTTTATTTGGATATCCTGTTTTTCAAAGTGCCTGTTCAAACATTTTGCCCATTTTCCCCAATTTACTCACTGTTCTCTTTTTTCTTATTGATTTCTTATTGTACTTTGTATATTCTGGGTATGAGCCTTCTGCCAGTTACATGTATTGCAAATATCTTTTAAAAATTTTTATTTATTTATTCATTTATTTGACAGAGAGAGAGGCACAGCAAGAGGGGGAACACAAGCAGGGGAAGTGGGAAAGGATGAGCAGAATCCCTGCGGAGCAGGGAGCCTGATGCAGGGCTCAATCCCAGGACCCTGGGATCATGACCTGAGCTGAAGGAAGATGTTTAATGACTGAGCCACCCAGGTGCCCCACAAATATCTTCTTCCACTCTCTGACTTAATGTTTTACTCTTTTCATAATATCATTTGATGAAGAAAAGTTTATTAATTCTAATGAATCAAAATAATCCAAAATTTCCTTTACTGTTAGTGCTTTTTGGATCTTGTTTAAGAGAACTTTCTCTAAGCCAAGATGATGAAGCTATTCTTCTATACTTTCTTCTGCTCTAGATTGTTTGCTTTTCATCTTTTTAAAACTTGTGTTAAGATATACATAACATAAAATTTACCATTTAAGTCATTTTTAAGTGTACAATTCAGTGGCATTAGGTTCATTCACACTGTTTGGCAACCTACACGATTATCCATTTCCAGAACTTTTTCATCTTCCCAACTGGAACTTTCTACCCACTGAACACTAACTCTCCATTTCCCCCCAATCCTCCTACCCTCCCCCACCCCAGCCCCTTGGTAACTCCCATTCTACTTTCCACCTCTATGAGTTTGGCTACTTTAGGTGACTCATGTAAGTGGAACCATATAACATTTGTCTTTGTGTGACTAGCTTATTTCACTCAGTGTCATGTTCTCCACGTTTGCTCACACTATAGCCGGTGTCGATTCTCCTCCCTTTTAAAGGACTTATCATCTTTTTAAGTCTACACTTTTCTCCACTTGGATAACTGTCCACACTGCTCTGCAGTGCCACCTTTTGTCATAAGTCAAATGAATTTTTAATGCCTGGGCTTGTTTCTAGTCTCCCTGTTCTGACCCATTGGTTTATTTTACATTTTTGAGCCAATAACTGGGGCCAAATATGGGTTTGCCACCTATGCAGCCACACGGGGCCCCATGTTCAGAAGAGTTCTGCACTTGATTTAAAATTCTCCTAATGCTGCCTTGAAATTTTTAATAATTTTTGAGTAAGAGGTCCTACATATTTATTTTGCAGTGGGTCCTGCAAATTATATAGCCAGTCTTGCCAGTAACATATTGTCAGAATTATTGTAGGGGGCACTTGGGTGACTCAGACGCTCAAGTGTCTGCCCCTTAAGTGTCTGCCTTCGGCTCAGGTCATGATCTCAGGGTCCTGGGATCAAGCCTCGCATCAGGCTCCCCGCTGGGTGGGGAGTCTGTTTGTCCCTTTCCTTTTGCCCCTCTCTCAGGCTTATGCTCTCTCTGTCTCAAATAAATAAATATATATATATATATATATATATATATATCTTTTTAAAGAATTATTACAGTTTTATAAATTTGAGATCTGGTAGAGCAAATCTTCCCACTTTCTTCCAATGCTTTCTCAAGAATATTTTGACTATTTAAGTTCGCACCATTTCCATATAAAATTTAGAATGAGTTTCTCAAGTTTCACCAAAAAAAATTTTTTAGGAATTTAAGGTTACATTAAATCAGTAGATCAATTTATAGAGATTTAGCCTTTGAAATACTCAGCCTTCCCATCCACAAACAGTCAATTCATCCAAAGACTTCACTCTCTTCACATTTTTTTAAAAATTTACACTTTCATCCCTACACATTGTACAAATATCCAAGAGACTTGATTTTTTTATTATAGTAAAAAACCCAAAACAGAAAGTTGCCATCTTAATCAGTTTTCTTAAAGATTTTATTTATTTATTTGAGAGAGAGGGAGAGGGGAGGGTGGGGCAGATGGACAAAGAGGTTCCCCGCTGAGTGGGGAACCCAACTCAGACCTGGATCCCAGGACCCTGAGATCATGACCTGAGACAAAGTCAGATGTTTAATCAACTGAGCCACCCAGGTGCCCCATCACCTTAACCATTTTGAAGTGTATAGTACAGTGTTGTTAACTATGTGCATATTCTTGTGTAATAGCTCTCTAGAGCTTTTTCATCTGGCAAAACTGAAATTCTATACCCATTGAACAACTCCCTTTTCCCTCCTCTTCCCAGCCCCTGGGAACCAGCATTCTGCTTTCGAACAGTTTCATTCTTTTGGATGCCTCATATAAATGAAATAATACAGTATTGTCTTTTGGCAACTGCCTTGTTGGACGTAGCCCAATGTTTTCAAGTTTCATCCATGTTGTAACCTATGACAGGATTTTCTTATGTTTGTTAAGACAATCATATTCTCCTGTATGTATACATCACATTTTCTTTATCCATGTAGCTGTCAGTGAACGCTGAGGTTGTTTCCAACTCTTGACTTTTGTGAATAATACACTGCAGTATATCTGGATATGCAAGTATGTGTTTGAGGTCCTGTTTTCAGTTCTTTCTGGATGTATATATCCAGAAGTGAGATTACTGGATTGTATGGTAATCCTTTTTAAAGGCTTTTTGTTGTTGTTGTTGTTGTGTTAGCAATCACCACCTCATTTTCCACAGTGGCTACACCATTTTATATTCCCATCAACAGTGCTCAAGGGTTCCAATTTCTCCATATCCTTGCCAACACTTGTTATTTTCTGTTTTTTGGGGGGCAGGATAGTGGCCATCCCACCAGGTGTGAGGTGGTATCTTATTGTGGTTTTTATTTGAATTTCCCTGCTGATTAGTGATGTTGAGCATCTTTTCATATGCTTATCAGTGATTTGTATATCCTCTTTGGAGAAATATCCACTCAACTCCTTTGCCCAGGGCATGCAGCTGGCTCAGTCAGAACAGCGTGGGACTCTTCATCTCAGAGTCATGAGTTCAAGCCCCACCTTGGGTGTAGAGTTTACTTAAGTAAATAAAACTTTAAAAAATCCTTTGCTCATTTTTAGCCAAGTTATTTTTGTTGTTGTTGTTGTTGAGTGGTAGAAGTTATTTATATATATTTGGATGTTAAGCCTGATGAGACTGAGGTAAATGATTTGCAAATATCTTCTGCCATTCCATAGGTTGCCTTTTCATTCCATTGACTTTTTCCTTTGTTGTGCAGAAGTTTCTAAGTTTTATGCAGTCCCATTTGTCTATTTCTGCTTTTGTTCCCTGTGTTTTTTACATCATATCCAATAAATCATTGCCAAATCCAGTGTCATGAAGCTTTCCCCCATGTTTTCTTCCTAGGAGTTATATATTGTGTCTTGTGTTTTGGTCTTTAATCCATTTCTAGTTAATTTTTGTATATGGTGTAAGGGAAGATTCCAGTTTCAGTCTTTTGCATGTGGATATTTGGTTTTCCCAATATAGTTTGTTAAAGAGATTATCCCTTCTCCCTCATGTGTAACTTTAGCACCATTACTGAAGATCGTTTGACCATATATGGGAGGGTTTATTTGGGAGTTCTTTATTCCATTCCACCAGACTGTATGTCTGTCCATATGCCAATACCATACTGTTTTGATTACAGTGACTTTGTAATATGTTTTGAAATCAGAGGTATGAGACATCCAGTTTTGTTTTTCCTACTCAGTAGTGTTTTTGTTATTCAAGGGTCCTTAGAGATTCCATATGAACTTTAGGATTTTTTCCTATTTCTGAAATAAGGATTTTGATAGCAATTGCATTGGGATTTTTAAAAAAAGATTTTATTTATTTATTTGACAGAGAGAGGTCACAAGTAGGCAGAGAGGCAGGCAGAGAGAGGGGGGAAGTGGGCTCCCTGCTGAACAGAGAGCCCAATTCGGGGCTTGATCCCAGGACCCTGAGATCATGACCTGAGCCGAAGGCAGAGGCTTAAACCACTGAGCCACCCAGGCACCCTGCATTGGGATTTTGATAGTAATTATAATCAATCTGTAGACTGCTTTGGCAGGATGGTCATTTTAATAATATTAAGTCTTCTAGTCTATGAATATAGGATGCCTTTTCATTCATTTATGTCTTCTTTAATTTCTTTAAACACTGTTATATAGTTTTCAGTGTACAAGTCTTTCACCTCCTTGTTTAAGTTTATTCCTAAGTATCTCATTATTTTTTAGGCTAATGTAAATGGGATTGTTTTCTTCATCTTCTTTTTAGATTGTTCACTGTTAGTGTATAGAAATGCAGCTGATTTGTGTGTGTTGATTTTGTATCCTCCCATTCTGCTGAATTCATTAATGAGTTTTAAAGGGTGTGTGTGTGTGTGTTTAGAATCTTTAGGACTTTTTACATAGAAGATCATGCCATCTGCAAACAGAGATAATTTTACATCTTCCTTTCCAAATTAGATGCCTTTTATTTCTTTTCCTTACCCAATTTCCCTGGCTAGAACCTCCAGTACAATATTGAATAGAAGTGCCTAGAGCAGATTTCCTTGTTTTGTTCCTGATCATAGGGGGAAAGCATCTAGTCTTTCACTATTAAGTATGATGCTAGCTGTGGGTGTGTCATAGATGCATTTATCAGATTGAGGAAGTTCCCTTCTGTTCCTAGTTTAATCAGTGTTTTTTTCTTGAAAGGGTGTAGAATTTTGCCAAATGATTTTTGCAATGTTCATGTGACTTTTGTTTTTTAGTCAATTAATTGATGCATTCTATTCGTTAATTTTCAGACACTAAACCAACCTTGCATCCCTAAGATAAATCTCAGTTGGTCTTGGTATATAGTTCTTTTTATCTGTTACTAAATTTGAGCCCAATATATATGGGTTTATTTTTGGACTCTCTATTCTATTACAATGATCTACTTTTTAAAAATCTTTATTCCAGTTCCATACTGTTTTAATTACTATGTCATGAAAATAAGTCTCGGAGTCATGTCATATAATTTCTTCAGTCCTGCTCTAATTTTTCAAAGCATGTTGTTTAATCTTGCTCCTTTACATTGAATTTTAGAATCTGTTTCCCAATATCAGTAATAAAGCCTGTTGAGAATTTCACTGGGATCTCACAAAACATATAAATAAATTTGTTGAGAATTGCAAGCTTAACATTATTGTATCTTCTAATCCATAAACATGATGTAATTGTCCACTTAGGTCTTCATGGATTTATTTTATCAATATTCTGTAGTTTTCAGTATTCAAATCCTGTATGTATATAGGCACACTTAGACTGAAGTACTTCATTTTTGTGTGTGTGCTTTTTGAAATGCTAACCTGAAAAAAATGTAGTTCCAATTGTACAGTGTTAGTATACAATCAAAATATAATTGAGTACAATACAGAGATACAATTGATTTTTGTATATTGAGTTTGTATCTTATACCCTAGCTAAACTCCTGTATTAATTCTAGAAGGTTTTTGGTTTTGTTTTTTTCCTGCTTTTTAGGGATTGGTTTTTGTTGGTTTTTTTTTTTGGTAGGTTCTTTGGATTTTTCTACATATTCAGTGGTTTCATCTGCAAATAAAGGCAAATTCTTCCTTTTCAATCGATATGTCTTTTCTTTTCTTTCCTTTTTATTGTTGTTGTTGTTGTTGTCATATTACAATGGCTGGGATCTTCAGTGCAATGTTGAATAGGAGCAGTAAGGGAACACATCATTGCTTTGTTTTTGATGCTAGGGTAAATGTATTCCGTTTTTCACAATTAAATAATTGCTAGCTCTCTGTGGTTTGGTCTGTTTTGTTTGTTTTTGTACATGCCCTTTTCATGTTAGGAAAGTTCCCGCTTATTTCTTGTTTACTGACAATTTGTTTTTTCTTCATTAACAGATGCTGAATAGTGGGAAGTGCTTCTTTTACTTCCATTGAGTGGATCATATGGTTTTCTTTTTTATTTATTTTTCTTTTTTAGTTTTTAAAATTTATTTTGGTTTTCTTTTTTAAAAAACCTTCTTAATAAGGTGAATTACATTTTTAAAAAAGATTTTGTTTGTTTATTTGAGAGAGAGAGACCATGAACAGTGTGGAGGGTCAGAGGCAGAGGGAGAAGCAGACTGCCTGCTGAGCGGGGAGCCTGACTAGGGACTCGATCCCAGGACCCTGAGGTCATGACCCGAGCCAAAGGCAGATGCTCAACCAACTGAGCCACTCAGGTGTCCCAATAAGGTGAATTATATTGATCAAACTCAAATGTTGATCTAGCTCTGCATTCTGGGGATAAACTTTTCTTGGTTGTGATGTATTGTTATCTTTATAATTGTTAGATTCAGTTTATTTACATTTTATTGATGATTGTTGTCTCTATAATCATAAGGGATATCAATCTATAGTTTCCACTCCTTGTCTCAGGGTGGTATTAGTGTAATACTGGGCTCAAAAAGTGAGTTGGGAAATGTTGCCTCCTCTTCTGCTCTTTTGGAAGAGATTGTGTAGAATTGGTATTATTATTGCTTCCTTAAATATTTAGTGGAATTCATCAGCAAGCATATCTGAGCGTGAAGTTTTCTTTATTGGAAGGTTTTTTTCTTTCTTTTTCTTTGTTTTCAGCAATTTGAATATGCTATGCATAAGAGTGGCTTTTCTTTTCCCTTCTCTTCTTTTTTTTCTTTTCTCTTCTTCTCTTTTCTTTTCTTTCCTCCCGTTCTTTTCATTCTTCCCTCCCTCCTTCCCTCTCTCTTCCACCTTGACTTTTTCCTTTCTTTCTTTCATTTATCCTATTTGGCATTCTCTAAGCTTCTCAGATCTATGGCTTGGTATCTGTCATTAACTTTGGAAAAATATCAGCCAATATGTTTCAAATGTTTCTTCTCTCCTATTTCTCTTTTCCTTCTTTTAGGATTCCATTTGATGTTTTCCACAGCTCTTTTTTTTTTTGTAAGATTTTATTTATTTATTTGACAGAGAGAGAGAGAGAGAGATCACAAGTAGGCAGAGAGGCAGGTGGTGTCGGGGGTTCGGTGGAGGGGTGGGAAACAGGCTCCCCGCTGAGCAGAGAGCCCGATTCGGGCTCCATCGCAGGACCCTGAGATCATGACCTGAGCTGAAGACAGAGGCTTAACCCACTGAGCCACCCAGGTGCCCCTTCCCACAGCTCTTGATGCTCTCTTATTTTGGTTTTGTTTCTCTTGTTTTCTCTTTATGTTTTCATCGACTTACTTTCAACTTCACCTTGACTCTTACCTTCTCTGTAGCTCCTCTACTGATGAGCCAGTTGAAGACATTCTTTGTCTTTGTAACTCTGCTTTTCACTTCTAGTATTTCCATCAATTCTTTCATATAGTTTTCATTTCCCCGCTAAAATTATCCATCTGATCCTCAGTATAGCTAAGTTTTCCCTAAGAGCCTTTAACGGGGTACCTGGGTGGCTCAGTGGGTTAAGCCTCTGCCTTCAGCTCAGGTCATGATCCCATGTAAGACAGCAGGTTGTAAAATTAGCACATGGAAACGAATAGACTCCTAGGCTACAAATAACATATCATTCGTACAAATAAAGTTAAAAGTTGAAATGAATCCTATCAGATACTCACAAAGAAGACTGGGGAGACCCTGAGAAGGCAGTGATGCAGACCACCTCTCCCCTATCTTTCTCACCCTTCTTCTCCCTGCAACTCCTCCCCAATGGGATAAATGTCTTAAACTACAAGAATGGAGAAGGGCAGCAAACAGTGTCACCCCTGTGGTCCTGGGATCGAGCCCCCCATTGGGCTCTCTGCTCAGCAGGGAGCCTGCTTCCTCCTCTTTCTCTGCCTGCCTCTCTGCCTACTGTGATCTCTCTGTCTCTGTCAAATAAATAAATAACATCTTTAAAAAATAAAAAAAGAGCCTTTAACATATTAGTCATTGTTATTTTAAATTCCCTATGACATAGTTCAGACATATGCACCATATCTGTTTGGTCTGTTGATTGCTTTGTCTCTTGGGGTTGTATTTTTTTTCTTGCTTTATCATATGGTTCATAATTTTTTTGTTAAAGCACAGACATTAGACAGTAGAGGCTGAGATAAATACATTTTATGCTTAGAAATGAGTACATCTTTACTTCCGTTAGGTCCTGCTGCTAGGGGTCTATTAATGTAATCAGGAGCCAGGCCGGGTTTAGGCTTTCCTGTTGCCATTGTTGCCCTCACGGCATAACAGGGTTTAAGTTCTTCCAGTGATAGAAGTTTAGGGTGTTTGGGGTGGGGGATCTTTTGCTGAGGTTTCACTTCATTTCACTTCAACCCAGTGCTCTACCCTCAGCACTGGGTTTTTAGTACTGCACTACAGAAACCTCTGCCTCTTGGGGCAGCTTCCTCAACAGTCACTTGGTATCCTTAGCTGGGAGGGGGACAGTCTCATTGGGACATTCTTCAACATTGTTTTCCAGCCCTTTGAAAAGGGCTTGTGTCCCAGAATCTTGGGGATGTGTCTTCTCCAGCTGTAGTTCTGGGTCCACATGTTTCCTGCCCTTTCCCAAGGGGCAGAAGGTTTATTTCTACTCCCTTCCCCAGCTGTAATCAGTTTTCTTCAGGACCACAAGGGTGACACTGTTTGCTGCCCTTCTCCATTCTTGTAGTTTAAGACTTTTTTCCCATTGGGGAGGAGCTGCAGGGAGAAGAAGGGTGAGAAAGATAGGGGAGAGGTGGTCTGCATCACTAGGAAGCCTTCTCAGGGTCTCCCCAGTCTTCTTTGTGAGTATCTGATAGGATTCATCTCAACTTTTAACTTTATTTGCACGAATGATATGTTATTTGTAGCCTAGGAGTCTATTCGTTTCCATGTGCTAATTTTACAACTGCTGTCTTACAGAATTCTTCTATTCTTTGAAGTGGTTTTACCAACACTTCTCCAGGATTTTCTCTCTAGGTACACTGTCTTGTCATCTGCAAATAGAGATAGTTCTACTCCTCTTTGAATTTTTATCCCTCCAATTGTTTTATCTAACTGCATAAGCAATTACGTTAAATAATAATGAAAGTATTCTTGCCTTGTTCCTGACTTTAATAGGAATGTTTCTAGTGTTTTCCCATTAACTAAGTCACCAGCTTTAGGACTGTATTTCATCCTGGTAAGGAAGAACCCATTCATTTTTTTCAAAACTGTAAGTACAAATATATGCTGAATTTTTTTCAAAGGCTTTCTTGGCATCTGTGGAGATAAGCACATCATTATTTTTCTCCTTCAGCTTATTAACGTGATCAATTTTAATAATAAATTTCCTACTACTGAGTCATCTTCAGTATAGAATTTCTCCTCACTGTGGTACTGATTTAGCTCTACCATTTGGGGAAGTTCTAATTTTTCTCTTTCTTGATTTCATTTTCTTGTGGCCAGAGTACAACTCAAGGTGCACTGCCTCAGAATAAGTCCATGGGAGGTCACCTTTCAGAGTCTTTTCTTGTATAAAATATATATACATATATTTTCATTATAGCATCAAGATAATTTCCCCTTAAGCCTTGAAGGACATCTTCTTTTTCTCATTAGCACACCATGCTGCTGATTGTCCTCTGTCAGTGACATGTACCCCATCCCTCTCCAAGGCAACCTTTAGGATTTTCTCTTTATTTTTCTAAATATGCATGATAGAGTTCCCAGGTGTTGATCTTTTCTTAATCATTCCATTAAGTAAGTCAGAAGAGTTTTTGTGAGTTTAAGAGTCTCTTATGGTTTGTCTCCCTCCCGATCACTTTTTTTTAATTTTCTTCCTTTTTTAAGCTCTGGTCAACAGAGTAATGGCGTCACCAAAGATATCCATATCCTAATCCCTGGAGCCTGTGAATATGCTATCTTACATGGAAAAGAGACTTTTACAGACATGATGAGGTTAAGGTTGTTTGAGACAGGGAGATTTTCTAGGATTAGCTGGATAAGCCCAATGTCATCACAAGGGTTCTCATAAGAGGCAGGCCACAGGATCAGAGTCAGAGAAGGCAATATGATAGCAGAAGGAGAAGGAGAGAGCACAATGCAGTAATGGGAACAGGGGTCGCTGTCAGAGACTCTTGAAAATGCTACCTAGCTGGTTTTGAAGATGGAGGAAGGGGCCATGAGCCAATGTATGCAGGCAATTTCCAGGAGCTGGAAAAGGCAGGGAAATGAATTCACTCCTAGAGCTTCCAGAAGGAATGCAGCCCTACCGACACCTTGATTTTAGGACTTCTGGCCTCTGTAACCATAAAGTAATATGTTTGTGTTGTTTTAAGCCACTAAATTTGTTACAGCAGCAATAGCAACCAGTACACATTGCACTTTTTGTCCCCTTCCTTGTTTCTGAACTCCTACCGATATATTCTGGACTCCTTGGACTGATGTTGCACATCTCTTAACTCTCCTTGAATGTTCTTTGTCTTTTTGCCCTATGGTCTGGGAAGTTTCTTTGACTACTTTTTCCAATTCCCTCTCCTGAGTGTTTGCTGTTTTTTTGTTTTGTTTTGTTTTGTAGTCATGTTTTAATGTCTGTGAACTTTTTCTTGTTCCCTGATTTTTCCTCTCTAGCTTCCTGTTCCTGTTTTGGGAACGTAATACCTCCCCACATGTCTCTGAGGTGTTAATCATGATTTTTGGACTTACTCATTGCCTTTGTTATCTATATCTTCCCAGAACAGCTGTTACTTTTGTTCATAGGGGTCCTTCTCTCTTGTGGTGACTGTTTTCCTTGGTTGCCTGTTTACATGTACAAATGAAAGACAAGACTGGTGCATATAGACAGCTGGCAAGGCTTCCGTCTGTGGCTCCCGGGTCTGTTTACTCAGCAGGCCTCACCCCTTCCCGAGAAGGCTGGCTTGAGTTCTGCATACAGGGTGACTCATAGTAACGGGCAGCCTTCATTAGAGGGTGCCAGAGCTCCTTATCCCACAAAAAGACCCAACTAATGAGGGCTTTACGCAGGTGGGTACTAAGCCTCCTCCCAAGTTCATTTCCAAGTGCAAACAGCGCTGTTGGCCTCAGGGTGGAGTCTGGGGTTGGAGGGCAGCAGAGTGCTCTCTCTGCTGTTTTATGGACAACCCCTGCATCAGTTCTCTCCATGGCAGTAAAGCCCTTGTCTGACTTCTGTTCTCAAACTTCAGATTCTGAGCTCACAGCTTTCCCTGGTACTCAGGGAGGCTAACACCTCTACCCAGGCTGCCTCTTTCATACATAGTCAGATGTGGTCTCCTCAGCCATGGTTTTTAATCAATATGACCATACTTGATTTCTACGTTCTAGAAATCTATACAAGTCACCAGTTCACTGATACTCACCTATGCACTCATCCTCTTCTTGAATCTGCTTGGGATTACATTATGTTGCCATTTCCACAGGGTTTGGGGAAGGGCAGGAAGTGAAAAGACGCTCAGACTACCCTCTGGACAGCTAAGCTAGTACAGCTTTCCGGTAGGTCTCTAAGGACTAGACGCATGTAGTCGTCACCATACTCGCAGTAATGTGTCTGTGTGTAGGAAGCCTCTTGCCTATAAGACCAGAGCCATCCCACCACTGGATCACCTTCACTTAGCTACGGTGTTCTAATGTAATGAAATTACTTGTAACCACTGGCTAACTTTTGGCATGAGAAACGTAATTGACTATCAGCACCCTGCCAGTGGAGTATGGGTGAGGATTACCTTTGGCCATGGGGGTAAAATACTCTAAAAACAGGAGTGACTTTAAAAAGACAATAGTTTACTCAATGTGGGAGGTAGGAAAGTCTTCTAGGGAGGCTGCTGCATGTCAAGGTTTAGGCTCCCTCTTTCCCCTGCCTGGCTGTGCGTGGCTTCACTCCCTAGATCGCCACGTGGTCCAAGAGGACAGCGCCAGCTCCAGTCATCATGTCTACCTCCCAGCCAGAAGTCCACACTCCAGAAGAAGAAAGAGGGAGGGACGGCTCATCTGCTCCTTTTAATGCTATTTCCCAGAATGGAAGTCACGCGTGATGCTGCCACTCACATCCCACAGACCAGAATTGGTCCAGATAGCTTTGTGCCAAGCTCAAACCAGAGGGTTCCATTATTAAGGAAGGAGCATATACAGTGGGGCCTGTTGGGGGTGGGCACCATGCCCCTTCCATGATTTTATCCTCCTCATGGGACTGCACATCATGGATGGGCACTTGGGAAGATAGCCAGCTGACTGTCCGTGGCTCAGAATGGTCCGCTCACGCCTCACCCTCTTTTGCTGTGGCCTGAATGTTTGTGCCCGCCTGGAATTCACATGTTGGAATCCAGACGCCCACTGGGATGGTGTTAGGAGGTAGAACCCTTGGAAGGGGATTAGGTCATGAAGGTGGGGAGCCCTCGTGAATGGGACCTGTGCTCTTTATGCAAGAGGTCCCACCTACGATGAGAAGTCTGCAACTCAGAAGATGATCCTCACCCAACCATGCTGACTTCCTCATCTCAGACTTCCAGTCTCCAGAAGTGTGAGAACGAAGTCTCTGTGCTAATTTGTTATAGCAGCTGGAACATGCTAAGACACCCTTGCTGGGCCTTTAAGACCTGTGCAACAGGTTCTCTGTCTGGAGACAAGAATTCTGGGGCCAGAGTTAATGCTCTCTTATTTGCTAGACACCTAGTTTCACTGTGGTCCTTGATTTCAAATACGTCACCCAGCATTATCCAGCCTAGAGGGAAAGCTCTTGCCCCATACCAGTTCAGAGTCACAAAGACACTAAGAGAACCAGGGACATATCCGTGTCCTCGAGCATTCCAGGGGTCGAGGGAGACTGCTGGCTTGAATTGGCAGCAGAGCTGCGGAGGGAGAGCCAGCAAACCACTTGTTTCCCCAAGCCTTCCAGTAGCCCGCCCTTCCTCGGTTCTGCTGTTCCTGCCTCGTCCCCAGGGTCCTGGGCCCTGTGCATCAGCTCTGCTGGAACCAGTTACGGTGGGGGCTGCTCGGAAAGAAGAAAACAATTCGTGAGTGCCCTCGCCCGTCCTTCCAATGCAAACATTTTCCAAAGTACTTTTTCCACATTTTCGCATCTCTTATTTGGAGAAGGCCCCATTCACTGCTGTTGCCTGAGCCAGAACAGTCTCTGCATCCCAGGGGAGGGTCTGCCCCAGTAGAAAGAGTTCCAGACTAACGAGCTGAAGAAATAAGTGTTCGGTGACGTGCGTGCAGAGGACACTGAGCCTGCCTTCCCAAGCTCCACCCTGGGCTTCCTGTGGCTGCTGCTGCTGGGGAAAGAGCTCCTTATCCACGCTGGCAGTCAGGAAAACGTGACCGCCCTGGGTCTGGTGCCTGCTAACACTCAGGCGAGAGGCGATCACGGGGTCCTTCTCCAGATGGGGACGTTCAGGCTCGGTCCCCTTTTCTCCCACATCATCCCCTTCACTCACCCCGTGACTATGCAGCCTTTCTGGGACCTTTGTCCTCTGGGGCTCTCTGGGGGACCTGGGCCGGAAGTCTTGGTCCAGACTCATCTCCATGGCAAATGAAGTGTCCCAAGGCCAGAGGTTCCCTCCGCCGCCCCCCTTTAAGCAGTGCCTGTGGGGGAGGGGTCCCAGCAATCTCCCCTTCTCTTCTCATTTCAGCCTCCTCTTTTCAAGCATAATCTTGAAGAAAGAAACTATCCCATGCAGAGAGGGCAGAGGTGCTGTGTGGGCATACAGTATATTCCCCACCCAAGGAGACACCGTTCTGCTCACCTGTCTTCTCTCTCTCCTCTGGGGCGAACCGCATTTTCCAAGGTTAGCAATAAACAGGATCTCCATCTGACCCAACTTCTGATCTTTGTACCAGGAGCTCTGACCATCCTCCCTCAGAGAGGCAGGGGCTATGCTCCCTCCTCCGAAATCCAGGGAGGGTGCCACTCTGGGGTAAGTGACACACTTTGACTTCTGAAGCCAAGTCACAAGTGTTGAGACAGTTTCTGCCTGGCCCTCTTGGGACTCTGCCCTTAGAAATGCAGCCCCTGTGCCTGAGGGAGCCCATCCAACTTAGGGAAGCTGCTCTCAACTCAGGGCTTACCCTTTTTTCACTTTCCCAGCTCTTCAGTACCAGCAGAATGTGCTGCTGTCCAGACCCAAGACAAGCTGGTCTCGTCCCAGTTCTGGGCCAGCCCCTGGAGACCGTGACATCAAACATCGAGGCTCTCTGGGTTCAGAGGAGCAGACAGGGTTGGCAGTCTGGGAGGAAGGATAGGGACCTGGAAGCTAGAGAGCAAGTTTCAGGTCCCTCCACCACCTCCCAGTGGTGTGGCCCTGGGCAAGTCCTCTGACTCGAGCTTCCACTCTCTCATTTGTAAAATGGGCATGACGTCAGTGTCCACGTCTGTTCAGGAAGCCAGGAGAGAATAATCATAGACTGGTGACTTACAAACAAGGACACAATTCTTCTTTCCCTTACGATGAGATTCCATCCCAATAAATCCATCATAAGTTGAAAAGACCCTAAGTCAAAGACACATTTAAGACACTTAATCTACTGAACATTATAGCTCAGTCTACCTTAAATGTGCTCCATACACTTGGGTTAGCCTACAGGGAGCAAAATCATCTTACGCAAAGCTTATTTATAAATAAAGTGTTGGCAGCTTCATATAATTTAGTGATTACTGTATTGAAAGTGGAGAACAGAATGGTTATGAGAGTGTTGGTTGCTTCCCCTCCTGATAGTGAGGCTGGCTGGGAGCTGTGGCCGCTGCCACCGCCCAGCATCATAAGAGAACCCCATACCTCCTGTCGCTAACCCAGGAAAAGATCAAAGTTAAAAATGCAAAGTATGGTTTCTACCAAATGCATGTTGCTTTTTCACCATTGAGTCAAAAATTCATTACACTGAGTTGGGCCCCTCTGGTGTTTATTTCTAACAGTTCTGGATACCTGAAGTCCGTGGTGAAGCCACCAGCAAGCAGATTTAATGTCTAATGAGAGCTCTCACCTTGGCTTATAGACAGGTGCCTTCTTGCTGCGTCCTCACACCCTGGGAGGGGCGAGGGAGCTCTCTGGGATCTCCTTTATAGAGGCACTAATCCCACTCACGAGGGTTCCACCTTCATGACCTACTCACCTCCCAAAGGCCTCACCTCCTAATACCTTCATGTTGGGGGCTAGGATTCTGACATATGAATTTAGGGGAGGACACAAACATTCGGGCCGTAGCATAATGTCTTTCCCATGCAGGATTATCATTAAGGGGATCAAATCCCTATGGCAAGGGCTCTGCCCAGGCCCACAGCTCGGGTGGCCCCATTCAATGCCGGCCGCTGTTCCTGCTCTCTTCTGCATGGCACACACCGTCACATCCAGAAGGACAGGTGCAGGTCCCAGCCACGTGCTCAGAGCAGGAAGTCCATCCCTCCTTCACCTCCCTAGACCCACACCCTGTGTCACTCAGGCCAGCTTAGATGGGCCACCTCCCCATCCCCACGGGACCTCCCTGTGCAGGTGCACAACACACTCAAGTAACTTCCTAACTGGAATGACTGGCAGACGAGTGATTTAGTGAAGACAGCATAACTTTGCTGGCTAAAAGACATGTCTCTTCATCTTCCAAGGTCAGGCTTTGGACTTATTACAGCCCCTCCCCCAAAAGGTCACCTGGAGGTGTCAGTGGGACCATAGTAATTCTATGCTGCCAGGTGCTCGGGCTTAGAAATCTTGGAGCCAGACCTTTCATGGTCAAAGTCACTGAATCCAGCCACTGGTCCTTTCACAATGTGGTCAGCATCCAACCACCGTCACACACGTGTGTGTGTCCTCACTCTGCTCTCCTCCATCCCTTGGCCTACAAGCTGTCCCGCCCATCCCCCATCTCAAGACCTTGGGTTTGCCCTTCCCTCTGCCTGGAAACTCTTCCCCCAGATATCTGCTAAGTCCTGTTAACTCACCTTTCCCAGATGTTGATTTGAATGTCACCTTTCAAGAAGGCCTTCCTGGCCAACCCATTGAAAACTGCAAACCAACCCCTCCCCTTGGGGGTCCCCTTCCTTTCATCATTGTTATCTCTTCTTTGCTGTAGCCACCAGACACACGTGCTTGGGGGTCCATGGCCCCTCACCCAATTAAAATACAAGCAGGGGAGTGAAGGCAGGACTTCATCTTCCCCTTTTCCACTGCCCTCACTGCAGCGACTCCTGGGAGCAAATTCATGGGGGAATTTCCCATCGACCGATGCCAGGCAGAGGGACAGGAAGGTGACAATGGCATGGAAGAGTAGGACCTAGCACCTGACAAGGCATTTGAGAGCCACTTGTAGCGGCTCGAGAGGCGCTGATGGAAGCCTGAGGGTCTGAGGCCCCGTCCCCATGGGCAGGGCAGTGGAAAGCCCCCGGCTGAGGGTCAGAGCTGAGTTCACTGAAGCTGTAAAGGGTCATCCAGCAAAGGGCCTTGGAGCCAATGAGGCACTGAGGTACCCAGTGTGGCGGGAAGCCTGGAACCCAAAGCCAGGCTCTCACTTCCTCCCTGGCAGACCTGGGCCATACATGGATGAGACAGGACAGGCCTGAGGCCCACATGTGCACCAAGAACTCCTGGCTTATAGGACCCTGCCTCGAAATGGCGGTGCCCCCGTGCCCTGCAGCAACCCCAGCCTCACATGCATCCGGGACGAGTCAGCTGTCACTCACACTGCACCCACCATCCTGCACCCAGCCCGTGGACGGCAACTAGGAGGTTTTCAGTGCTCTTGGACCTATCTGGGAACAGAGGGGGCATGCCTGGGCCTGGACCTAGAGCAGTGGGTGTCAAAGAACCCCCAGAGGCTAGCCTCGCACCTGCATGGGCCTGATGGCTCCAGGAAGCCAAGGGGATTACCTGGTGGTTTGGCACGGTTGACCTCCAAAAACTCGGGGATGCAGATACCCTGCCAGGGGATCCCAACCCTTGGATCCCCAAAGCTGCAGGGCTGAGAGGCCCTCTCCATTTCCAGAGGGGTCCCAGTTCCCCTCGGAGGGGGACTGGATAAGCATGGCTGAGGGGGGTCTTGGCTCCCCCTCCGACCAGCGCCAACCTCCTCCAGGGTAGCCTGCATCCTCGTCCTCTCAGAAAGGCAGTGAGGGGGATCTTGGTTCTGCCAGGGACACACAGGGTGCCTGGGCCAGGAGGAGGCCAGGCTTCCCAGGCACGGTCTCCAGGGACAACCTCACTGAGAACACAGCCCCACCCAGTGGGCGGATCAAAGGGAGCTGTGTGGGCGAGTTCAGTCCGAGGCAGGACCAGCCCAGCGCTTCCGGGCCTGGGTGCCTGCGGCTGCCCCTGCAGAAGGGGAAAGGGGCCCTGTGATGAGGTCCACCCTCCTGCTCTGCAGCTCCAGGGCTTTGGCCTCCTGCCTGGTCCCTCCAGGGCCTGGGGTCCTGCTCCAAAGTCAGTCCTCCAGTGACAGCAGCCCCTGATGTCACATGGCAGCCTGGAGGAGAAGGGGGCCCAAGGGACCTGGTGCTAAACCCTGGGGAAGAGGGGGAGGTTCCTTTCTGGATGGGACCCAGGAGCTGAGGTGGGGGGTGGGCAGGGAGACCTGGCTCCAGGGCATTCCTGGATGGCAGGCAGGCAGGTGCCTCCCTGGGGAGGGGGACAATAGCACTGAGCACATCCCTGGGAATGGGCACTGACCTCAAGCCTGGGAGCGTGCTGTGGGGTCACACCCTCCACAGAGCTGGCCCGCTGTCATGACTCCCACGGGTCACTCTGCACACAAATGCCGAGCACTGGCTTTGCTTGGGAGGTGACTCCCTTCCTCTTGGGACATCTGTCAGTAAAGCTCATGTTTGGTCTATTCTGTCCCCTTGCAGCCCCGTCCCCTGATGCTTGTTCACTGGGGAGATTGACTTGTGTGTGAGGACCAGGCTCCCACCACGTCTGGGGGGGAGGGAGGAAGCCTGGAAAACACCACAATTAGGCCCCACCCTGGGCACGGTGTGTTTTGTGATGGGAACCTGTCCAGACAAAGGCCTTATCTGAGATATCTGGCAAATTACTGGGTAGCCACCTGAATGGAGCCTAAGCACAGAAGTGCGTGTAGCAGGCACCTTATTAGATTAATTATGGGCTGACTCCTTGGCCCGCCAATACTGTGGAAAACGTAAAATAAACTCAGGGTTGGCCTAAAGAGCCAAGGTGGTGTTTTCCTTGGGAGGAACGCTTGCCAAAGGTCCTCTGGCTGAGGTCCAGGGGGAAAAGATGGCAGAAATGATGGGCTGGAGGACCCCAAAAAAGAGTTGAGGGACCTGTAGACCCCATACCAACCTACAAACTCTGCACGAACCCGCCCTACCCCCACCCCCCAGCAACTCCCTTATCTGTAAAGCTCATCCCGCGGTGCAGATGATGTGCTGGGAATTCCTGGCCACCGGGTTTGGTTGATAATGGTAACGTTACTGATGAAATTGGCTTTGTGCTGTACACAGATGAGCTCATTTAATCCTTGGAACAAAGCCACCCTCTTTTTCACAGGTGGGGAAACTGAGACCCAGAGATGTTAAGGGGCTTGCTAACAACTTTCAGAGTTGGAAACCAAGAAGCTACCCCAGCCCAAAAGGGCAAGCAGGCCCAGGAACTTCCCAGAACAGACAAGCCTGGAAGATGTGGCATGCTGGGGAGACCAGCAGCCTTCCCTGAGGGCCAGGCCCCCGAAGGCTCCTAGCCAGCAGAGCAAGTCACTGGGAGGGAGGAGGCCAGGCCCAGGCCCCAGCATGTCAGAATGCTGGGGGGGCTGCGGGTGGGCCGGCTGCTAGGGGCTCCAGGTCAGGGGATCACTCAGCGCCCAGTGCACCACTGCCCGACCTGAACATGCCAGCCCGACCTCCCCTAACACCCTCTTCCACCCCCACTAGTTTGCCAAATTCAAGCTGCTGGGGAAATGACCCCTGGGGTGTCCCCTGCAGCAGAGTCAAAGGAAAAGTAAGGACATGAAAGAGAATGCCCACTGGGCCCATGGGAGCCAGGAAGGGCCCCTGCACCGCCTTCTCCCCCAAGGCTTCCATGACCAGCCAAGATTCTGCCTGTCGCTCTGTGCACAAGGCCCGTCACATCCAGTCACCTGGCCCACCTCCCTTCCCAGTGCACCATGCCACACTCACAGGCTCGGCTGGCTCAGAACCTCCAGGGCCCAACCTACTGGTCGAGGCCTTCAGAGCTTGGAGGATAGGGACAGGGTCACATCCACACCCCCAGCAGGGTCCAGGCAGGCTGAGACAGAGCCAAACACCCAGGACACAGGGCCCCTCCTTTGGGGTCACCAGGAGTCACCCAGAAACTCCAAGTGCTTCCCCGAGGTTCCTGAATCTCCTGCAACCCTGACCCCCACAGGCCTGGGGTCTTTTAAGAAAACGAGGAGACACATCAAGTTCTAAATTGGACCGAAGGGGTTCACTGGGCCTGACCTATCTCCTCTCATTCCTTCTCTTTTCATTCAGTGAAAATAGCAAAGGAGTACAGGCTTGCTCCAGAGGGAGGGTCCTCAGGACCTACAGCAGCAGCACGCCGGGGAAGAACCCCAGCCCTCCCCAGACTTCCGGCATCAGAAACTCTGGGGGTGAGCCCAGCACTGGGCTTGTGACATGCCCCCCAGAGGGGTCTGGGGCTGCTCCAGTGTGAGCCCTCCTGGCTCACAGCATCCCTCTTCCACCCTCAGACATGACCATCCCTGTGGATTCCCTCCATTTGTTCCTCCTGAACCCCAAAGTGTTTCTCTAGAGAAATACCTCCACAGGGCTCCTCCCAGGTCTTCTTGTCTAAAAACCACACCCTGGCTGATGCCTGGAACGGTGGGACAGGGCATGTGGGAGGCTTGGGGGTTGGATCCCCTCCTCAGCTCATAGGCTGGAAGCCCCTGTCGCATGGATGTCACCTTCCAGTGAGGCCAGGGCTTACAGATCTGCCTCAGTGTCTGGTCTCCTTTCTTCAAAGGTGGTCCCAAGCCTCTGAGCAAGGAAAGAATAGGACATGGTGCAAGCCCAGCCTGCCTGAGAGAAAAAGCAGAAAGGAAGTCCAGAGGTGAGGGTGGCTTTCATAGAAAGGTGCCTGGATCTGTACCCCAAGAAGCCCCCAGAGCCTGCCAGGGCACCCTGTCCCTCTACTGTCCCAGTTCCCAGGATCCATGCTGATAGGATGCCCTTTCACGGCCCCATCCTGACCCTGCCCAATGGAGGGAGGTGTGCTTAGCACCCCAAGTTGCAAGTGTGAGCTGAGTTACAGAGTGTAGGACATCCCAGGGGCTGCCTCAGCCCACCCTGTAAATCTCAGGGCTGGAACTCTGCACCTCATTTCCTTGGCCCCCACCACCTCACCCATCCTCTCTGCAACTCTGTATTGGGCCAAACCAGCCATTGGAAGGGCCCCGCCATTCCCCCACATCAGCCAAGCCCTCTGCCCCTCCAACCCACAGACCAGGGTCCTTCCTCTCCTCCAGGGCCAAGTTCACACATCTCCTTGTCTCGCTCTTTGGAGTAGCACCCCGTGCTGCCCCTTAAGGGCAGATCAGATTCTCCTTGGAATTTGTACTCTATCTGCCCACCCTTCTAGTTCCTGCCTTTGTTCTGGGCATATGAGGGGGTTCATGAGTCAGAGAGACCTCTGTTCCAACCCTCTGTTCCAACCCAGTCCTGCTCCTTATGATCTGAGTGACACCAACCAAGTGAGTCTGTGAGCCCGTTTTCTCACCTGTAAAATGGTTCCTCCCAACACATTCCTTATTCATTTGGGCACTCAGTGAATATGTAGTTAGCACCTGGTAATGTATGAAACACTGCCTCGGACACCCAGGAGGTATCTAGGGTGTCATTCTGATGGAGGACACAACGAACATCAGAGAAAAGAGACAAGAAAGGCCGGGCAGCGGGAAGAGGAAAAGAAGATACAGTGACTACCAGAACAGGGGCCTCGTTTGGACCAGGTGGTCAGGGACACCTGCCCAGGAGAGGAAAGAGGCGAAGGAGCTGGTGGGCGTAGGAGAAGGAAGCATCCAGCAGCAGCTGGCAGTCTCTAGACAGCAGCCCCTCCATGATTCCAGGGACAGATGGGAGGCCCGAGAGCCTGGATGGTGGGGGAGGGGAAGCGGGGGACAGATGGCCGGAGAGGGCAGCCGGACTCATGTGCAGAGCTAGGGGTTCATTCTGAGGGTGATGGGAACACATCCATGAGGTTAAGCAGGGGTCACACTTTTAAATGGTCTCTCGGGCTGCAGTGGAGATAGCTTTAGGACCAACCACAATAGACAGACCACTTGGGGCCAAGGCTGTGCCAGGGCAGCCCTGCTTGCCCTGGGGACCCTCCTGAGCTCCAATGTGCCAAAGGAGTGAAAGGAATTCTCTAAAACCCCAGAGCTCATCACCTCACTCCAATGCAACTGGAGATTTGTTTTAGATCTTCAAAGGGTACATTTTGTAAATAAAACTCAGAGCTTATGGTATTTAAACTTTCTTAAATTAATATTCAGTTTATCCAAGTCCCAGATATAAAGACCTAGTTCTTCCTTAAGCCTTTAAATTCTCCTACTAAACTTCTTATTTTGCACATAAGCCTAACAAAATTGAACCATCACTTTGTGGAGGAAGAGTTTTGATTAATGTTTGGCCCATCCACATGTTTTGTTAATTACCTTTTAAACGTATTAAGCTACATTTGTACATTTATTTTAATTCAGTTTTTAGTAATCCAATAGTGTCGATGAAAAGAAAAACTTCCTGAGTATTTAAGTACTGTTTTATAAATCTAATACATTAAAATATAAAACATAGTGACTCACATTCTCTAAGTATTCCAGTACCGTATAAGAACTTAGATTTCTAGTTAAAAATCTCAAGCCTAAATTAATTACTCAATTATGGCTTTAAATTCTAATTAGACAGCTGGCCTATGACTCTGCCAACCCAGATTATCTTCAACAGGACAAATGCTGAAAAGACCAAAAGCGTATGTTTAAACAACGTTAAAATTGTGGGTTTCCTTCTTGTAGACATTTGGATAGACACTTCTACAGTGTTTTCATCCAAAATAATACCAGAGTTACCTTTCCAAGGAATGTCGGGCTGTGTTCTTGGCCAGCAGAGCATTTACTCTCGGCAAAGGCCATGCCTCGTGCCCACCTGCCTGCCAGGCTGTACTTGGTACACGGTGGCTCCGCCCATCCCTTCTCCAACCTAGAAGAGGGCCTGTCTTGGCAATCAAGTCTTGGGACATGGGTCTCCTGTCCCCTAATTCCTGTCTCTATTCACAGATGTTGGCTCTCCCCATCCTCCTGTCTCCACACTTGTATCCAACTGGTCTATGTACTGCTTCCTTCAGTCTTGGATTCTTTTCCAGCTCTTCCTATATGTTAGCAGTTATTTATTTATTTACTTAAAAAAAAAGATTTTAGTTATTTATTTGTCAGAGGGAGAGAGAGAGAGAAAGCACAAGCAGGCAGAATGGGAGGCAGGCTCCCTGAGGAGCAAGGAGCCCGATGCGGGACTCAATCCCAGGACCCTGGGATCATGACCTGAGCTGAAGGCAGCGGCTTAACGGACTGAGCCACCCAGGCACTCCTATTTATTTACTTTTTAAGTAGGCTCCATGCGTGGGACTTGAACTCACATCCCTGAAATCAAGAACTGAGCTGAGATCAAGAGCCGGACGCTTAACCGACTGAGCCATCCAGGCGCCCCTGTTATCAGGTACTGACCCCTGCTGCTCGGTAGTGTTGTCCTCTGTGCCCTGGCCTTCTTTGTCTAGCTAGACCATCTTAGACTGTGCTGTTTGGTGGCCCCAGCCCACCCCAGGTGGGTGTCCAGCAGCATGGAGCAGCTCAGACAGCAGTGTCCCTCCCCCCATGGATCTAGAGTTCCAATCTGTGTGGGGGAGCAAGCCCCAGCCACGGGCGTCCCTCAGAACCAGCCCGGCAACAACCCCCCCACACCCCACCCAACTGCGTTCAGAGACAGACAGGAATGAGTGTTGGTGAGGATGTGAAGTAACTGGAAATGTAAAGTGGTACAGATGGAAAACGGTCTGGCAGTTCCTCAAATGGCTAAACATAGGGTTACCATGTGACCCAGCAATTCTACTCCTCAGTGGAGACCCAAAAGAAATGGACATCTGTCCACAGAAAAACATGTACGTGAATGCTCAAAGAAACATCACTCATGATAGTCATAACATAGAAAGAACCCAAATGTCCATCAGTTAATGAATGGACTAAAAAAAACATTTTATCCACTCAGTGGATTATTATTCAGCCATGAAAAGGAGGGAAGTACTGATATACCTTATAACATGGGTGAGCTTTGAAAAGATTATGTTAAGTGGGGCGCCTGGATGGCTCAGTTGGTTAAGCAACTGCCTTCAGCTCAGGTCATGATCCCGGAGTTCCGAGATCGAGTCCCTCATTGGGCTTCCAGCTCCATGGGGAGTCTGCTTCTCCCCCTGACCTTCTCCCCTCTCATGCTCTCTCTCTCTGAAATAAATAAATAAAATCTTTTTAAAAAATTTTAAAAAAAGGATTATGTTAAGTGAAAGAAACCAAACACAAAAGGCCATCTATTGTATAGTTTCATTTGCATGAAATATTCAGAACAGGTAAATCTATAGACACAGAAAAAAGATTGGTGGTGCCTTAGGGCTGGGGGCAGGGCAGGAAGCAGAATAACAGGGTGAAAGTAAAGGGTATGTTTTAAGGTGGTGAAAATGTTCTAAAATTGACTGGGGGGATGGTTGCACTTCTGAATAATACCAAAATCCATCGAATTGTATCCACAGAATGGGTGAATTGTATGATCTATAAATTCTATCTCAATAAAGCTGTCATAGCAAAAAAATGTGTGCGCAGAGAAATCTTGTTCTCCTATCCTCTCTGCCTATGTCCACAGGACTTCTTTTTGCAAAAGTAGGTGGAGTGTGTGTGTGTGTGTGTGTGTGTGTGTGTGTGTGTACACGTACTGGCAGGAACACCCATGCCTGAGTGACTCCATCTGTGTGCTGGTGATTCACGGGGGGAGGTTCCTGGATCTAAGTGCACGTGAGCACTTGTTGGGGGGGTAGGGGAGGGCCGCCGGGCTAGCCCCCAGGCTGGGGCGCTGCTCCCTGCCGCCTCCGGCTTCTCACCTGTAAACCGGCTGTGGTGGGAGTCAGGCAAGTTGATACCGGTCAAAGACATACAACAGTGTCTGGGACGTAATGACCATGATTTAAGTGCGAACTCTGATTATGACTACCCTCACCTTCAAGGCCAAGCAAACCCATGTCTGGCTGGGAAGCCCTGCCTGCCGCCTGGCATGGTGCCCCCTCTTTCGTCTTTGGGAGAAGCGGCTGCAGCCTCACCCGAGAGCACAGCGGGGTGGAGCACCGTAAAGGAGGGAGACAAGTAGGGCTGTGAGTGAGGGCCTTCAGACAGAGGAACAGAGGGTGCGTGGAAGGGGCTGTGGTGGAAGCACATGCCTCCGTTGGAGCGATTCTGGGAGGGGCCGAGAGTGGCCCAGGGCAGGTGTGCGCCTCACGGGAGGAGTGTTTGTACAGACAGCCGCACAGTGTGGGGCACAGACCTTGATATTTGGGTCCAAAATGCCAAAGGTCCGAGGCAGGGCTCACTTGGTGTATGCCAGATGCCACCATGAAGCCCTTGTGATTCCAGCAAGGTGGGGGCTGGCAGGAAGGTGGAGGCGAGGCAGAGTTCTGGGAGAGGCAGGCGCCAAGTCAGAGTGGGAGTGGGAAGTCCCAAGTGGGAGTGGGAAGGGAAGTCATGTTCAGGTTCTGATCAAAAAATTATCCACGCGTCTGCCTCTAGACTTGTAAGGCTCCTGCAGGGTCTGGGAAGGGACATAAGTTGTATGTGGCCTGTCAGTGGTGGCTTCTGTCTTAGCCCAGGCAAGACAGAATGGGATCTGGAGCCCGAGTGGCAGCCGTGGAGGTGCTGCAAAGCCTTCAGAGAAGTATTTACTTTGATTATGGGGCCAACAGAGTTGGCATCTATCCATCTCCATGGGCAGCAGGATCTAACTGGGTCCTGGGCATGTCTCCAGAGTTGTTAAGTCTGTTAAGTCTATGTCTGGGGCAGAGACCTTCCAGAAGTTTCAGGAGGGCAGGGGGAGGGTGGTGAGAGGGGCAATAGAGGGAAAGTGTGTGATTCCCCAGATGGGGCTCTTGGCCCAGTTCCCACCTGACGCATGTATGGGATCCGTGCAGAGCCCACACTGTTAAGTAACATGAGCAGACTCCTCACTGAATTTCCAGAATGACAACTGCCCAAGCCACTCTGCTTTCTGGCCCTTATATGGGTTCTCCCTTGGGGAGATATGGGGGTCCTCCGGACACTATGGCCCCAACGACTCTAGAACATGGAGGAAGGATCCTCATGGAATGAAGCAGAGCAGCAGTGGCCCCCAAGGACAGGCATGAGGGTCAGGAGACAGAGCCACTTGGGACACCGCTGTAGACCTTTCCAGTAAGTGAAGGACAAAGGATATGTGGTCGTGGACCAGAGAAACCAGGGGATTCTGGTTACAGAATGGGGGACAGGAGAGAAGGCTGGGCCACTGGTGTCATGGATGCAGCCCAGCAAGTCCTGGAGAGGGCTCCAGGCTCAGCCCCTCACTCACTGTGGCCACCGCCCAAAAGCAGCCTGCAGAACCTCAGTGGGCCTTCTGTAAAGGAGGATGGAGTCTCCCCTCCCTCTCCCTGGGGATCAGCAGCAGCCTTAGATGAGCTTATGTGAGTAAAAGGCACCTTAAAATTACAAAGTGCAAAGAAGAAAGCAAGGGATGATTATTGTCATTATCCCCTGAGACTACGACATCATTTTTCTATCACATAAGTGGTGTGCGTGCGTGTGTGTCCCATGTGTGTGCGTGTGTGTCCCAGTGTGGCTTCAACACAGTCTCAGAACCAGAGGACTGAAAGGCACGTGGGGGCTAGAAATACAAACTGTAGCAGCCAAGGGCAGCATCTGGGAGTCCTTGGGCCGTCCTTGGGCGGGAACTGAGCGCAGAAGCCCAAAGGGGTTTCCTCCCGCACCAAGGGCAATGCCCGGCCCTGGTCTGGAAGTGGGCAGATAGTTCGAGGGAGGACAGGGGCACCCCCGGGGACACGATGCAGCCAGAGGATTCAGACGTAGGTGTAGAGGCAGTGGGTGTCTGCGTGACCGTCTGGTGTGGGAGGACCCACGGGGGTGGCGGGAGCCTGAGTCAGAACACGGGAACGTCGTCTCCCGCGGAGCTGAGTGGAGCTGTGAAGGACAGCAGAGCTTTGCGAGGGGTGCGCGGTGACGGCCGGGTCTGGTTTAGAGGGAGAGACCGGAGGTGAGCACAGCAGCCTCCGTGAAGAAGCCCCCTGACTCTAGCCCTGCTGTCACACGTGCTGTTTCACGCCTGTCAGTCCACACAGGAATCCAGAACCTTCCTGGCTTCTGTAGAAAACCCTCTCACAGAGCAGTTCCCGAATTTCAGGAATTTACTGGAGCCTTAGGAAGCAAGGAGGGCTTCCCCGCATGGCCCCTCTCCCCTCCCTCCTTCCCACCCCATCTCTCATTCCCTCTCCCTGAATGTTTCTAGGAGCCCCTGAAGGCCTGGACCCTCCAGTGTCCCACAGCGTCACCCCACAGCCTCACCCAGAGCCCTATCCAGAGCCCTGCAGCCCCGCCCACAGCCGCGCCCACAACTTCACTGACAGCTCCGCCCACAGTCCACGGAGCTCCGCCCTCAGCCCCCACAGGCTCTGCAGCCTCACCCACAACTCCGCCCACAGACCTCTAAGCCCCGCCCACAGTCCCGGACAGGCTCCAAAGCCCCGCCCATAGCCTCTTTCACAGCTGAGCCCACAGTTCCCCACAGCTCCACCTATAACCCCACCCTGCAACCTCTCAGAGTCCCCCACAGGCCCACACACAGCCCCAACCCCCCCCCCCCACACACACACCCCCAACCCTCCACCTGGCAAAGGAGGCTCATGCCGTGGAGACTCTGACATCCTTTCCTGCTTGGGCAGCCTAGTAAGGGTGAGGACAAGGTGCTTCCCGCTGAGGGAGGTATGGGCACTGCCTGGGGCAGGCTGGAAAAGGACAGGACTGTCTTAGAGGATGTATGAGATTTGAGTATAGAACTCTGTTCCAGCTCAGGGAGCAGACCAGGAGATAAAAGGGAAGGTAAATAGGAGTATAATCCAGGAAACTAGAGATAAGAGATACAAAAAGTTGACTCTCTAAGTCTACCTTCCACTAATATGAAACAAAAAAGGAGAGGCCAGAAAGGGAGGAAAATTAGCAATAAAACAATGAAGAAAATATTTCCAGTTCTAGAGAGACACATGGGACGGAGGATGAAGGAAAAATGACCTGCCCTTAGGAATACATGTTTGAAAGTGCAAAACAACAGGGAGTAAGAAAACTCAGAGACTTCAAAAACGGTAAAAGTAAAATGTAGCAATGGACATAAGAAGACACTCGGGAGGTAATTTTTTTAATGTTAGTTTTTTTTTAATTTAGTTATTTGACAGAGAGAGATCACAAGTAGGCAGAGGCAGGCAGAGAGAGGAGGGGAAGCAGGCTCCCCGCTGAGCAGAGAGCCCCATGCGGGGCTCGATCCCAGGACCCCGAGATCACTACCCGGGCCGAAGGCAGAGGCTCAACCCACTGAGCCACCCAGGCGCCCCCTCGGGAGGTAATTTTGAACGTAGTGCTCTATATTTGGCCAAATTATCACTCCAGGTATGAAACAGAATGAAGATGACACCTTCAAAGATGCAAAAATACACATATACGCTTCACACACATTCTTTCTTGGACAATTACTTGAGGATATATTGCAGCAAAGTGAGAAAGAAAACGAAGAAATAGAAAGACATGGCGGAGGCACCTTACATTAGTTTGCTAATAAAAAGGAAGGAAGGGGATTAAAAGCTACAGAGAAAAACATGTATATAATAAAATGACATTTCCAATATAATACAAACTAAAATGAGATACAATTGTAAGCTACTGATGGAACAAAATGTGTTCACCCAATTTGCCCTGGATGCTAAGAATATCTTTCTGTAGGCTCACAGAAAAGGAAATGTCCCCTAGCCTAGGGCCTGGCTGTGCAGTGAGTGACAGGTGTGTCACCAAAATGCTCACAGCCGCGGGGGACAGAGGTGCTTCTTGCTGTGCCACTCGAATCCACGTTTACTGTGCAAAGTTTGCAAGACTACATGACTGAGGGGTGGCCCGGGCGGGGTGGATGGCAAGGGCCGTGGGACCCTCACTTTCCAGAAAGGGAATTAAAGACATGGACCAAAGGTGGGACTGCATCCATGAGAAGAACAGCAGTTTGTAAAGCTTCAGAGAGAACCTACGGAGCTCAAATTGGAATTAACCAATCCTCTTTCATATCAGGAAGCCAGTATATTTTATCAAATGCTCACAAATCGCAAAACAGGAGGACAGACAAGCATTTCACTGAGGCTTAAGGGAATAACTAACAAGATATTTATAAAAAGAAATGATAATAAGGAAAGGGTTGGGCCTGGGGTGGTGGAACTTTGGGGTGGGGGTGGGGGAGCAGGAGGAGGGAGATTACCTTATCACTGGATTTTCTGGTATTTGTTTTTTTAACCTTGTTCACATGTATTACTTTGATTAAAATTCACAAATGTTAAAAATGAAACCAATGATTGAATTGCTTCCAAAGTCCTTGAACACCATGACTCAACACTCCATAAAGCAAAGTAAACATATTTTGCTGTTTTACTTTGTAAAGCATGTCACTTTCTCGGTTAGTTTTACAGTCATCCCCAAATGTGTACAGAGCACGCCTTCCTTACTCTACCTGTGCACATGAAGGGGGAAAAACCCTTCAGGCTTTTACCTAAGGGTACAGCACCAGGCGGAGTGAGGAATAATGAGTCCCCGAGCTGGGCCTCCCAGCTGGGCCTCCAGGTACCGGAGTAGGTAACAGGGTCCCTTTCCGGCAGTCAGGGCCAGCACCCCTCCATAGTCTCAGATCAGTGAACACTGCTCTCCTTCCGGGGACTTCCCAGCAAAGAGCCCCCCCCCCCACTTCCCTTTGGCTGGAACAGGTCTGTTTTTATTTCCTGTGATCCGCAGCTTACATACCTAGCCAGCGGCCATGCTCCTGGTGCCAGGCTTTGCCCAGTGCAGGGGGCGGCCCGAGGCCATCACAGTACACTTTAGGCTGCATGTTGCAAGGATGGCCCGTGCAGATGCAGGAACCAAATCCCGGGACCATGTAAGACTGTTGAATGTTTCACACCTAGAGCAAATATGCAGAAAGAAAAAGAGCCCCACAGCTCCCACCACCTAGCAGGTACAGGTGAAGGCCTCTGAGCTACACACACACACACCCCCCCCCGCCGCCAACCTTGGTTCCGCATGCCTGGCTTATGGGGATGGATGCACGAGGAGCACACAGCACTGCCCTGTGTTTTCCAGCTCACAGGCATGTCGCCCTATGGCAGGGCTTCCTTTCTGCAGCTTGCTTTCATTACACAGCGCTGTTCTGGAATGCTCTAAGGCTGATGCGCTCGGTTCTGCGTTGCACCTTTGCACGAATGGGCTGGCAGCCACTGCACATGTCCCTCCTCACACGGCTGTGTGTTTAGGAGCCGTTGGGGTGTGTCTGGGTTTTGCTGTCCCTAAGGGCACAGCCATGGTCAACAGCGGACATCTCCTGGGGGGTGGGAGGTGGGCTTCCCAGCTTACTCTGACAAGCTCTTAGCCTTACAAAAGTGGTATTGTGGTTTTTAATTACAAAAGTTTACCTGGGTGGTTTTGAAAACTTACAAAATAAACAAAAATAAGTAAATAAAAAAATAATTTGTAATTTCCACTACTTGCAGATGAAAGTGCTTGTGTTTTGTCTTTTACCAGGAATTTTTCTATGCATATATACATAAGCACAATTATATAGGTAGAGAGAAAACTTTTTTTTTTAAGATTTTGTTTATCTATTTGACAGACAGAGATCCCAAGTAGGCGGAGAGGCAGGCAGAGAGAGAGAGGAAGAAGCAGGCTTCCCGCTCAGCAGAGAGCCTGATACGGGGCTCAATCCCAGGACCCCAGGATCATGACCTGAGCCGAAGGCAGAGGCTTTAACCCACTGAGCCACCCAGGCGCCCCTGAGAAAACTTTAAATAACATGTAATTATACTTTGTAAATGGTTTTATTACCTGCCTTTTTTAGTTAATAGTATATTGGATACTGGACACAGTGGATGTTACGTGGTTCACTTAGCCCATCCCCTATTCCTATATACACTATTTTAAACATTTTGGTGTTTTTAACAGATAATTTTAAGTGTTTTTTTATTTAATATTTGCTGCATTCATAAGAATATATGTAATGGAGGTGTGCGGTGGGTTTTTTTGTTGTATTTTTTGTTTTGTATTTTAAGAGAGGGAGAGCGAGCAGAGGGGGGAGGGGCAGAGGGAGAGAGAGAATCCTAAGCAGGCTCCACACCCAGTGCCGAACCCCACACAGGGCTCGGTCCCACAACCTTGAGATCATGGCCTGAGCCAAAATCGGGACTCACCCAGGCGCCCCCAGAAGTGTGAGTTTTGACCTCCCCACCCCCATCCTCGCAGAGCTGGTCATGGCTGCCACTGGCCACTGGCCAGTCCGTCCACACTAGAGGCACCCACTCTTCTCCATGTGGGGTTTGTGTTTCCATGACAGTGGAGGTTCAAGCACTAGCAGCTGGTCTTCCTTCCCCGGGTGAAAGTTCATATAAGAAATTCCCTGGACCAGGGTTGGGAGAGAGCTGCGGGGGCCCGGACAGAGCCGCCCTCCCTGCTCTGGGCGTCCTACCCTCGTGAGCCCTGCGATCAGTGTCCGCTAACCTTCCAGAATGTGCTCGTAGTTAGAAAGGGCCAAAGACCAAAGACAGGGAGCAGCTTACGTTCATCAGAGCCAGCCGTCAGTAACCATTTTCCAAAAGCAATAACGGATCAATCAGCAGAGGTCTCCTGCTGTGGCTCTGTGTGCGATGACTCCTCTGAGGAGGAAGCCTATTGGTGGTGCAAATCGTAGTGATATTTCTTGTTGATACTCTCCCGGTGCTCCTGGGGAATTAATAAATGACTCGCTGCCCGACTCGAGGCCAGGAAGAGAAGGCACCAGGACCGGGACGGGGGTAGAGAAGCAAACTAAGTCCCTGAGTGCTGCTTCCCTGCCTTGCCCTGCTGGGGAGCCTGGAGGTGAATGGGGGCCCTGACCTGCCCTCTGCCTGTGTGGAGGGTCCTCACGGGAGAACAGAGCCTCCTAACCGCTTATGACAGGGTCGTCTTGGCGGCCTCGAGTGGGAGTGGAGGCCATACCCGAGGGAGCCGGTGTCTGGGCACAGACACAGTTCTCGCTGACTTGGCGCGGACACCTGGTGCCTCCCAGCGAACTTGACAACATGCGCGCGTGGCCCTGCTCCAAGCCTCTTTCCCCACTGAGGCAGGAAGGTGAGGCTCAGCAAAGGATCCCTCTAGGGCTGCTCGGTGGCCAGCTCAGAACTGAGAGCCGGTGTGCTTGTGTCTGTGCAGAGACATACCTTCGCTCTACGTGAGGGTCCTGCCGGCAGCTGCAGGCCCCCTGGGCTGCGGTTCTTAGACGACCAATCACTTCTTTTTCTTGATGGTCAGATCACTCATTTTACTTTTATTGTTTTTAAGATCTTATTTATTTGAGAGAGAGAAAGAGAGAGCATGAGCACAAGAAGGCAGAAGGGCAGAGGGAGAGAGAGAAACAGACTCAATGCAGGGCAAGCAGCCCCGGGGGCGGGGGCTTGATGGCAGGACCCGGGGATCATGACCTGAGCTGAAGGCAGAGGCTTCACTGACTGAGCCCCCCAGGCGCCCCTCCCATCACTTCTTTAGAAAGAACTGCAGTGGAGTGACTACTGTTTTCATGGTTGTTATTTCTACTTTTCAGAGCTGACAACTGAGGGAAAATACCAGGAGGGACTACGAAATGCACGTGGCAGACGCTGGGTCTGATTTAATTTCCCAGGTGACTGCAGGGTTCTCCCACCGCGTGGGGGTTGCTCAAGCCTGCGGCTGTCCGCTGTGGCCCGCGCTGCCGCTGTGCTCTCCCGTGGCTCAGGGCGGGTGCAGGAAGGCCATGAGGGCTGGGGCAGGTGCAGAGGTTATCCTGCACTTCATCACAAAGGCCCTTATAAGAGGGAGGAGGGAGATCAAAGAGGAGAGACGTTGCTGTACTCTTGGCTTTGAAGAGGGACCAAGGGGTCAGGAGTCAAGAACGGAGGTGAGCTCTGCAAGCTGGAAAGGGCAAGAAACAGATGCTCCAGAGGACCCCAGTCCTGCTGACCGCTTGAGCTGAGCCCTATTAGACTCATTGCAGATTTCTGACATCCTGAGCCATAAGAACCTATATGTCGCCTTAAGCTGTTCTGTTGGTAGTGACTTGTTACATCGGTAAGAGGAAACTACGATGGGCCCAATGCTTCCAATAGCATCTCCATCACACCCTGCGTGTCCTGTGTACCACTGCTGTGGGCTGTCCAATCCATGACAGTGGCAAGGTCAGGACGGAGGTGACAGCCCTGTCAGGAGGGACCAGGTGCCGTCCCTGGGCTAAATACTGTATACTCAGGACACTTAGGGCTGGTGCTAGTGGCATGGATTATTTATTTTTCTTTTGAAGATTTTAATTTATTTATTTGACAAAGAGAGGGGGAAAGAGAACACAAGCAGGGGGAGTGGCGGGAAGAGGGAGAGGGAGAGGGAGAAGCAGGCTTCTCACTGAGCAGGGAGCTCCACACGGGGCCCCGGGATCGTGACCTGAGCCTAAGGCAGATGCTTTACTGACTGAGCCCCCCAAGTGCCCCTAATGGCACGAGTTTTATCACAGAATGCATGAGATCTGATTGGGGATACTGAGCCACCCATGTCCCCAAAATGAACTACACAGTCTAACCCGCCAAACACCAGCTGTATCCCCAAGGATGACTGACATGGCCATAAAGAGATTGGTTCAGAGGATTATGCCCCATTGGGTCGCCCTGGAAAATCCTGTGGCCTTAGTTTTGCCTGCCAACCAGGCACCCATCCAGAGTCCCTCTGTGGCATTTGGGACAGGTAGCACTTCAGCCTCTGCTTGAAAACCTCCAGCAGTGCGGTGATCACTGCTTTGCAGACTGCTGCCAAATGATGGGAAGTTTCTGCAGTTGGTGAGCCCAGCAGGGCTCTGCCCTCTGATGCTACCCCCCACAGCCCCCTCACCCCGCTCAAAGCCAGCGCCAGTGCTCCCTGTGTCCCCAGGAGACCCGAGGGCGGGTCAGCAGCAGCCAGTCATAGGCTGGGTCTCCTCCAGACTCTGTGTGGTAAGATGGGTCTGTCTCATCTGGGAAAGACACATTTGGTCTTGTCGGTTATGGTCAGGACTTGCTGTCATGCTACTGGCCTGTTGATGCTATTTTGAATCCTCTGTTGGCCCAGAAATTAACTACTACATCCCCATCTCTGTGCAAACCCTCCCCAGCAGTGCACACTTCAGCTAACTGCCCCGGGTGGGACGTTGTCATGCAACGTCCTGATAAAAAGTGCCGAGAGTATTGGGCCAGGAGTGGTTGGGGGCCGACCACGCTGTAACAGCCAGCCCCTGGTCAGTTCTTTTTTTTTTTTTTAAAGATTTTATTTTATTTTTTTATTTATTGGACAGATAGATCACAAGTAGGTAGAGAGAGATGAGGAAGCAGGCTCCCTGCTGAGCAGAGAGCCCGATGCGGGGCTCCATCCCAGGACCCTGGGATCATGACCCGAGCCGAAGGCAGAGGCTTTAACCCACTGAGCGACCCAGGTGCCACGCCCTGCTCAGTTCTGATAGCCCATCACCACAGACCCTCCATCCCCACATGCTGCTCCTGCACTTTTTAAACACCAGGAAAACCTATTGCTTGAGCATTTTCTTCCTTCTGCATGACTGGGTACCTCTCAAGGTCGCAGGACACACCTCGGCCCTGAGATGCAGGCTCCCTGAATATCAGGCCCCCATCTTTGAGAAAGGAGCCCCAGCGGGAACCCGGAACTTCTTGTAAGCCTCAGCAGCGATGTCACGATGGATGGCTGCATTCCCCTCACCCCACCAGTATTTCTAAAGCATTTGGTCTCCCGTCAACACACAGCTATTTATGGAAATGGATCCATCCGGCTTGCTGTGATCAGGGAGTTCCCCAGCAGAAAGAAATGGTGTCTGAGAAGGTGGAACACCGGCTATCCTGGGAAAATTCCCCCCCCCCCCAAAGACAGGGCTCCCCATGTCTCAGCACCAAGCGACTTTTGTTTGAAAATACGTGCTTCTTTTCCGGCCGGTTCCCGGTTCCCTTGTGCTCTGGGGCCTTCACTTGGCAGGCCCTTCTCCTCAGCTGTGATACAGAAAACATTTTAAAGATTTTTTTTTTTTTAATTTGACAGACAGAGATCACAAGTAGGCAGAGAGGCAGGCAGAGAGAGAGGAGGAAGCAGGCCCCATGCATCGCAAAGATCCCAATGCGGGGCTTGATCCCAGGACCCTGGGATCATGACCTGAGCCGAAGGCAGAGGCTTAACCCACTGAGCCACCCAGGCGCCCCCAGAAAACATTTTAATCAGGAGTGCCTGCCAGTATAGATGACACTTTAGGAAAAATCACCTTTGATCAGCTCCAATGCGTGTCGCTCATATCACTTTTTACATTTCTCTGTGTTTCCCAGCACTTGCTGAACCATAGGTAATAATGTGAGAAGCCCACACTGTCCCAGAGGCAGGCCTGGCTCTGCCCCTGGCTGGGGGCTTCTCTCCGTGCTCTGTGGACACAGGCCACAGGCCAGACCCCATTACCTATTTCTTCCCACTAGTTGCAGGCTTTACACTGCCTGCTGCAGAAATGCCCTGTTTTGGGGGAGCTCCGGCATCAACATGTACCATGCCAGTCCCCGGACCCCAAGACCTGTCGCCACAACTCCGGGCTGCCATCTGTGGCAGAGTGCTTCGTGGGTCAGTGGCCCCCAGCCGCCCCCAGGGGTTTTAGTGGCTGCAGGCAGGTCATTCTTTGGACTCTGGGCAGAGGGGTGAGGGGAGGCAGACGGGCATCTGGCTGAGGGACAGTGTGGTCTGAGGGGCTGTGAGAACCTCTGAGGGCAACTGGGGTGGAGAAATGGAGCTGCTGCCCTGGGGAGACGAAGTGCTGGGCTTTGCGGGGAGTTCTAGGGACAGTCACTATGCCCTGCTCAGAAACCCATCATCGCTGCCTCCTCCCCAGGGCCTGCCTTTCTCCTTGATGCTCTTGGGGATGGAACTGTCAGGGTGACCATTTTGGGGGGAGGAGGGTGGGAAGGGAGAAGAGTTGAGGGGTGAAGGTGTGACAAGCTGAAATCAGCTGAGTAGGTGGGAGAGGATAGCCAGAGGGGCACCGGCTCTCTGCAAAGCCTTCTGTTCTGTGGAAGGCCTACAAAGTTCCAGGTGGGTTTCTGCCCCCTCAGCCAATTATACACAGCTGCTGGAGTTGGTCCCCTTTGGTTGCTACCCTCCCTCACCCTGGGGCTCTCTAAGGAACCAGCTCTGGCAAATAAAATAATGAATCATAAATTTTATTTCAAAATGTAAACATCACTAAACATGCATACACGTTAAAACAATAAAATTTACAATTTAGTCATTTTTTTTCTTTTTGCATAGGACATCATTACAATATAGAATCTATGCCATACAAAATACATACAAAGTTTTATCCGAGCAAGCCAAGGCCAGATTGGGAACTGTACAACTGTAATACTTCACTGTAGTGATCCAGGAAGGATGAAACGTGGCCTTCGGAAGCATGGTGTGGTGCTGGTTAAAAAGAAAAAAAAAAAAGTTCCTACAGAAAAGGAAAATGTGTGCTCCATGGAAATGGTCTTGGACCCTTGGATTCTGCCTTGGGATTTTGGCAAACGGTTCCAGAGAGGCTCCATCAATGGCTTTGGATGAGGAAGGGGTCATTTGTGCGGGTCTGGGGGTGGCCGACTCATGCGCCTGACACACCCACACAAGGTACTCCCGTTATGTGCAGACACAGCAAGCCCCCCTCCCCACAATGCATAGCTCCTGCTGGCACCACAGAGCCCTCAGGTTCCTCGGCACCAGGCATGCGGATTCTCCAAGGGGAGACGAGAGTGAGCCCACCCGCCCCCACCCCGCACTGGCACCCTGACCCGGGAATGGCCGGCACACCACTCCCCAAGTGGCATCAGAGCCCCGCTGGGAAGTGGCCCTTGTCACCCCACACACAGGGCAGGCTGGGGGGGGGATCCCGCCGGTACACCCAGCCCTTGTGCTCCTGGTAGGGGCGGGGGGCGGTCAACCTCCGGCCATACTTGTGGTTGTCTTGCTGGCATTCAGCTCATGTATTGGGGTTTCTACATAAGCGTGTACAGCATCCTGCCAACATGTCACTAGGAAAATGCCCCTGAGCCCTAGGAGAAAGCTGCTCATGTGGTCCACTCCCCTCCCATCCTGTTCATCTTTAAATACAAGTAGTAAGGTTTTAAAGCTGCATGAGAAGGGGAGAGGGTGGGCAGAGCCAGCGGTTGCACTGCAAGTCCAACATTGCTACAGGGAGTCAGAAGAAACCAAGTAGGGCCCCTCCACCCTCATGGACCGGGGCCATAGCTCCCACCAAACCCAATCTTCACACCAGTGAGGGGCAGGATAGGGGATGGGGGAAGGGCCTCACCCTAAATGACGTTCAGGCGTTTATCAGTAGTAAGCTGGATTGCACATCCAAATTCTGGCACAAAATTCTCTGGAATGTGTCTTGGACAAACCTTTGAAACTGAGCCTCAGAATCAGGAGTATCAGTCACAGGAGCTGGCTCTTCCCAGGGCAAGCCTGCATTCAGCAAGTGGCCCACATCCTTGATTCTACCTTTGGAAAACATGGTCACCAGAATCACATACGCAATCTTTGGGTAGCAAAATATGCGGGTGACCGACAAAGCATCTCTTACTGTTTTTGATGCAACCGCTACATCAGACCCTTTAAACCTTCCAGCACTGTTTTTGACTGAATGACTTTTTAAAAATGGGTTAAAAAAATTTGGGGTCCAAAAAAAAAATCAGTGCTATCTGTCAGAAGCCAAAATAATCAGGTAGTCTTGTAAACAGCCCAAACCAGGAGTCAAATGACAAGGGGATGCTATTGCTCAGATCCCGCTTGCTTGTCAGGTGGCACTCCTGCCAGCTGAGACCACCTATGAAGTCCCTGGGGAGTGCTGTGACCCTGTGCCGTCCACCTTAGCACCTGCTTCTGGCAAGAAAGGAGGCTGCGTCTTCTAAAGACCCTGGGCCGGGCAGCAGAGAACCCGACTGGAGACGACAGCTCTGCCACACTTCACTTGGGACCACTGGAAGTCACCAGCCCTCTCTTTACATCCCAACAGGTGGGCTGGGAGCCACCTGTGGCCTGGCTGTCCCTACCTCCGAGTCCCTGACCACTGGTCTGAGCTGTGACCCATGGTACGGTGAGATCTGGGGACCCCGGTGCCCCTGATGTTTGCACCTGGAGGCTGCACCGTGGCGAATCCTGCACCTGCCCGGTTGCATGGCCTCGGAATAAAGGGTGGGTGGTGTCCTGCACCTCCAGAGCCAGAAGTGGGGGTGTGGTGGGATGCAGGTAGGGCACCTCCAGGACTACATTCCCATCAAGGGCATCGCTGCCTGTTCCTACATAGCACCCTGTAGAAGAGGGCCCTGTGGCCCTTTGTGGAAATGGCTGTGTTCACCTGTTCCTTTCCGGATGGTTGTAGGATTCCATGGGCATGTGGGGAGCTGACAACTGGCTCCCTCACATGGCTGATACAAAGAGGGGCTTTCTTATTTGGGACATGACCTAAACACCAGCCCCCTGATGGTTGAGTCCAGGGTCACTTTTAGGACTTTTTGGAGGAAATTCTCCCTTTGTTCAGGCAACCTTCATTTTGAGATCTCTGCCCCCTTGGCCTGTGAGAACAAGTCTGCTACAAAATAAAGGTTTCAGTTTTCACTATTCTGTCTAGGAGTCCTATGGGTTCTTCAATCACACTGAAGCCAGCAAGCATGGCCATAAACCAGAAAAATGAAAGACCCTGAAATAGACCCAGGCTGGGAAGACATTCTACATCTTAGAAGAAAATGCAGGCTGTTTCAGGAGGGTCTGCCCTATTAACTACTTCCAGTGGGGGGCCTTGGGGAGTGGCTTTCCAAGGCCCACCACCCCTTTCCATGAGCACTCATTTCATGATGATGAGATGCCAGTGAGACCCCATTTAAACCCTGCCTGAGGTTCATGGATCTTTCCCCCACCCTTCAAGTGAGATGAATTCTAGCCCCAGATGAGTCAGGATGGTCCAACCAGAGCCCTAGGCCAAGTGCCCAGGGATGCCAGGCGGGAATTCCCTCCAGGTGCCCCCTAAGTCAGCCGAGCGGTGCCCCATCTCCTGGGCCAGGCCCATAGTGGAAGGACCGCACCCTGCCATTAGACCAGAACCACTTTGGGAACGAAGACACACTCGTTTGCCAAAAATAGCCAATGCCTGCATATTTCTGTTTTAAGGCAATGTTACCCTTCCATCTATCTGATGGAACAGCCCTGGGTCATTTAGAGGAAAAATTAAATTAAGTGCTCTCTTTGGAAACAGCAAACACCCGCTTTCCCTCCCCCACCCCCCACCCGCCTCTAAAACAAACCAGCTCTTCTTTTATTCCAAGATGACTGGGTTTAGAGTCCTTACTCCCCTTCCTATGTGCAGACAGATGTGGGGTTAGAAACCCTCTTTCTGAGATGCCAGTGGGCAGATCACAAGGAGACTCCTGGCTCCTCAAGGGGACAGGACTGCGTGACCTCCCAGAGACACACAGCTCCCTCTCCCTGCCTTTCGGGGACCCGTGGACGATGAGCACACCAAAGGACTTTGGAATAAAATTCCTGAACCTGGAATGTGAGTTCCTGAGACATGAAATGTATTCAGTGTGGCTTTCTATGCCTCACACAGAAACAACTTTGGGAGGAGCCTCCAAGGGCCTTTTGGGCCTCACTTTGGAACTGGGCATGAAGACCTCTCACTCTCAGCACTCAGGGCGCTCTCCTGTCCAGGTGTCTATAGGATCTTCTACCCTCTCCCCCAGACCTAATGCAAGCAGGGCTGTCATGCAGCCCAAAGGGGGCACCGCGGCCAGGGCTGGCAGCTCTGCACCTGACCCCCTGGCCCTGCTTGGCTTCCACCCACAGCAAGAACAATGCTGCTGCCCAGCTTGGTACCTAATACGCCACTCAGAGCCACCACCATGCCACTGGCCAAGCCCAGACGACTCACAACAGAATTCGAAAGGGGCACCCAAGTGCTACAGAAAGCAGACTGTCACTCTTGTGCTCACCATGGGCAGAGGGTGCCGGCCCAAAGCCGCAGCCAAGGGCTGTGAGCACCGGCCATGCCTGGGTCTCTGGGGCTTCTCTGTGCTGCAGCCCATGCCGTGACAAGGTGGGGACAGAAGCAGGACGGCCACAACCAAGGCACTCTGGGCCCAGGAAGCCCATCTCTAGCCCTCTGAGGTCCCGAGGGTCATTCCTCCTCACCAAATGAGCAGAGGTCTCTGCAAGATACCCCAGATCCACCCCAAACCCACACCCCCCCCCACCCCAACACACACACATACGCACACACTGTCCTGGGGCTTGTATTTACATGCCCCGACTCTCAGGAGGAAGGGAAGGGAAGTGCCCGGGCAGCAGCACTGAGGTGTAACCTCCAAATGTCGGCAGAGCAGCAGTGCGCTGGAGCCCAGCCCGACACCCGTGCCCCTGCTCAAAGCCGGGCCCAGCCCAGGCGGGGGCTCCTGGAGATAATGCTTGGCTCTCTGCTCTTCCTCTCCCGGCAGAACACGGGCGACAGAGCCTCCAAGCCCTGATGCCCCCACAGGCAGGTGTGGGCTGGGTCCTCCCGGGCAGGAGGGGACAAATGGGAGGGAAAGGGAGAAGTCCAGGGGGTGCAAAGCTCATGGAGAAGCTGGAGGTTTGCTAATTCCGAGCTGGGAACACGGTGGGTCTGAGCAAAGTATTTCCCACAACTTTCTGCCTGGTGTTCACCAGGGAAGAAACAGAATGCACATTCTCCGACAGCATTTCCCTTAACATCTGCTTTACCACTCCCGAAAAGTTCCAAGTCACAATGTTCCGGTCTCTTGCTACAGAACCGTCTCTGTGAAGCACCGAGCGCTGCCACATGCTTGGCCACACACGCTGGGCCTCTGGCCAGGTGGCCCAACGACCTTCCCCATGGTTGCAAACAAAGGTGTCTTGAGAGCAGGGCCGGTCCAGGAGAACACGGGAACTGGAGGCACCGAAGACACTTTCAGACATGTCTGAAGAAGACCGGGATTCCCAGGCTTTGTTTTCCAGTCAGAGAATGTGACCGAGTGAGAGGTCCCATGTGCCTTCTGCAAGACACAGACTACCAGGTGTCCCTCCGAGGGGCACAAACCTCAGGCAGGCCAAGGGCTGGGCAAACGTGGCCGGGGCCCCATCACATCGGACTTCAGATGGTGCAGTGGACTGACCAGCCGAGGCTCGCATCTCTGCTCCCAGTGCTCTGAGAGGCCCGGAAATAGGCTCCTGGAGGCAGGGGGAGGGAAATGGGCAGGGCCCCCGCCCACGAGGCAGGCGTTTCTGTGGTATCCCCAGGTGGAGTGCTTCTTTTGCCCGGTACAGCTTAAGGCATCCCTCTGAATCATCTATGTCCTGAGCCCGGCCGGGCTGCTGGGGCAGAAGCTGGCGGCTGGGAGGCCCCCTGCTTGGGAATCTGGCCTGGAAGCAAATGTCAGTCTCCGCTCAGAAGTGACTGATCAACTGACTCACAGGCTGGATGCTGAGCCCCACCTGCACTGCTCCATCTCCTTTGTCCCCAGTGTGTTCCCGAACCTAACAGAAAACTCCAGAGTGCAAATCTATGTACAGAGTAAGGCGGCAGGAAGGGGGTGTCCTCACTGACCTCGTGGAACATGTCCATCCCTGAGAAAGGGGGGGGAGGGGTTCAACACCACTGAATCTCACCTTTGTGGGTATGTCTATTGTGCAATTTGTGGATGGTGTTTTTTGAAAATTTTTTGTTTTTTTACAAATTTACTTTTGACACCTGAGGTGAAGAAATTGTGTTGTTGTTACTGACTTCATAAAGTTCTCTCTTCTTTCTTATTACAAAAGGAAAAGACAGGGCATCACGAGAGGAAGGGCGAGCATCTGCTCATGGCTGTAGTGGGGGCGGAGTGTCCTCGGCCAGCCCCGGGGCGGGGCGCCCGCGGAGGGGTGGGGCGGGGCCGGGGAGGGGCAGGGCGGGGCACCCGGGGAGGGGGCGGCCCGGATGCCGACGGAGGGGTGGGCGGGGCCCCGGGGAGGGGTGGGCGGGGCGCCTCGGAGGGGCGG
>RCUC01142360.1:0-34955 GCA_003697995.1 Taxidea taxus jeffersonii | reverse complement strand
AAAAAAAAAATAATAGCTACCAACTTTTTGAAGACTTTTTGAAGACTCGCCATTTCCAGGTATTGCACTGAATATTCTACATGTTATTTTTCATTTAATTTTTATAAAAATCCAGTGAGGTTAGTGTTCTTATCCTTATTTCCTTAGTCAAGGAAACTTAAAGAACTGACACTTTCCCAGGACACGTAGCTAGTAAGAAGCAAGAGATGATACAGAAATTCAATATTGTTCAATTTTAAGGCTACTTTCCTAATCCTAATCACTATTCTCCACTTCCTATTATTATATTATTTATTATATATTATATTAAATGTGTTGCTTTCACAAATTTTTCTGACCAATGTGCACTTTATTCACATTCCCTTAGAAAAGGGATAAAGGACTTTTACACTATGTTGAATTGCATTACATAGCAATGAGTGCTAGATTTAAGATAACAAATCTATCTTTAGGAGAATGATTAGTCATACGAAAAGCTTTTGATTTTGTGAGTCCTGACAGTTTAAGAGAATGCATGTTCTGCTTTTGAATTTTATTTCAGGACTCCAGTGAAATTATGCCTGGTTGGGCTGAGTTCTGTGATCATAACTGTTATATAAATCATTAAGTGACAGGGTATTTCATATTGCCTCAGGAAAGAATTTGCGTGTATTATGGGCATAACCCCTCCACCATGAACTTATTACTTTCATGTGTTGAAACAAAACACCAACATTGAGAACCACCCAAAAGACCATATATAACAGTAAAAATAATCATTCTTTAGCAGGTAATGATAAATTACTACAGAAGAAAAACTGGTTTTCTATCAAGTTTGGAAATAACACAGTCTAATTATTTTCTTGCCATGCTTGGGTCAGCAGGTGAAAGGACACCTCAGCCTAAAGATTAATTCCTTAAAAATTTCAACCTTAAACCAGAATTAAGCAGCTTAGTCAGTATCTTTCTTCATAAGTTACCGTTTCTAGAATGTACAAATACATCAGTATTTAGGGTATTGATTCTGGTATTTCATTTTGGCATTTCTTTGATATAAGGGGATCATGATCACTTCCTTCAATTATTTTTGTGGATAACCTGGTGTGCTGCTTTACATCTATAAAATATTTTACTTCTGCTATGTCCTGGGTTTATTAGTTTTACATTTTGATCCTATATAACTGTTACCTGACTTTCCATATCTCATCAACAACTTCTTTTACCAGCATTCCTTGCTTCTAGTAAATTCTGATTCCCACCCATCCTACATATTGCCACCAAAGTAATTTAATCTTATTTTCCTGCTTAAATGAGCTAAGTGATTACTCTTTTGTAATATTGTTTAAAATAATAGCTAACATTATTGAGCACACAGTACGTACTTTGACAAATTATTCAGTTTAACTTAGTTGAAATCTATAATATCCCTATGAATATATTCCAAGTCTTCTTAGACTACTTTAGCTTGATGCAGCTTAAATAGATATCCACTTGGGCAATCAATTTGACACTCTAGGAGAAGCCTCAGGTTAATATGCTTTAATAAAATTTATATAATAGAAAATACTGATATAAAAATTTAACTGTATTGCTGTTACAGTTTTAATTCAATCATTGACAATGATAAAAACTCTTAATCATCAAAATATTCTAAAATTAAAGGCTTAGAAGAAAAAACAGTAAGAAAAGCAATGCTTACATAGATGGATAAATAAAGATTAGCATATCTTACTGTATTTTGGATTTAAAAAACTTCAATAATATTCTCTTTTCACGGGAAACATTATGCAACTTCATTGACTGATACATTTATTTATTCATTCAAACTCATTGGCACAAAAAGCAGTAACAATGAGGAACCTAGTGGAGTAATTTCTTTTTATATTGTATCAGTGTTAAATTGAGACTGGAAGGGTGAGTGGACAATAATAACAAAGTATCATATAAAACATATTAAAATAGTTTAAATATGATTTAAACTATAAATTATAATATAAAAATTATATAATATATATAATACAAAAATAATATTTCAAACTGTGCAGTTTTTTTCTGAGTCAGAGAAAATTTAGATTTAAAATTTTCTTACATATAAAGTCTTATTTTCTAGTGATTTTATGGCCAATGAGACACAATACTTTTCTTAGTGAAAGAAATAGAGCAGTGTCACTAGAAATGCTACTTTCTAACCCATTTCCAGTCCCCTGGCTCTTTAGCAAGAGAACTCAGCTTTTAGGGCTACTATGTTTCTGAGCCTCCCTTTAAACAAGATGTGGTCATGTGACCAAGTCCTTGCCAATGAGATCGAGGTAGAAATGCCAGTTGGTGGTTCTGGGAAGACTAGTAAAGAAAGCTTAATCAACTAAGAAGGGCTTTTATTCATTTGTTGTTTTTTAAGGATTTTAATTTTTTTATCTTTGTCTTTACTTCACTGTGGTATGTGATTCAGCTGTGATGTCTCAAACTATAGCAGCTACCTTAGATCATTGGGTAACCTCAAGCATGAAAGTCATGTCCTCTGATAGTGAAAAAGAAAGCTACAACTTTTGCCTCTAATGATACTATAGAACATGCATCAGCACTGGATTGCCTATGTCCAAACTGATTCTTCCTGAGAGAGAACTAAATATATATCTCATTGAGGCTCCTATTTATTTTGGTCTTTTTAGTTGTATACAGCTAAACATAATCTTAATTACTAGAGATACTAGCAATTTGTTTTCTATATATCTTAAGGAGAAAAAAAACAGACTGTTGAGTTTACTCAATGTAAAACTGTAAAAACTGTAACATAAAATTTTCTGGACATTTTTAATAAATTAGGGAATAGTTTTGTTAGCACTGCTTTCTATCAAAAATTCACCTTTGCAGAATTGAAATTTAAGATCTATCAATATATCAACATCAAGGAAAAAGTAAAAGTATGTTTATTTCATCTTGTTATTACAAAACAATTCTGTGTAACAAATAGCCAAAAATTCTTAATGGCATGAAACAATAGGCATTTATTCCTTACTTGTGCATCTATAGGTTGGTTGGGTTTTAGATTATTTAAACTTGGCCTAACTGGGCTTGCTTCCAGTCATAGGTTGAATTCAGGTTAGCCCCACATTCTCTTATTCTTTTTTGGATCACCAAAGTACCCAAGGCAGGTTTTCTCATTGTTGAAGTCAGATGATTTTGAGGGTGAGTAGAAGTTTGCAAGGTCTTTTAATGACTGTACTTAGAACTAACCTCTATTATTTCTACATATATGACAAAGGTAAATCACATAACCAAGTTCCACATCTGAGTATAGGATATACTATTTCCAAAGACGAGAACTGGGAAGAAATAAACTTTCAGTGAGCAATAATCTAATATATTACAATGTTGTATTAGAACTTTGACTGTATCACACATTTCCAGTGACAACATTTTCTTATTAAAGGGAAAGTATCAAAATATGTAAGTTCTTAGAACTTAAAAACTAAAGAAGTATCATATTGCCATATCGCATCTTTATACTTCTTTTTACATGTCACACTTAAAAGGAACATTTTTTAAAACCAACATGTACCTCATTCTAAAAAAATATCAACTATAAATGGTTAGCTAGATATGTTTTCCATAACACAAAACTGATTCCAATTTTAAAGCTGTATTTATTTATATTTAAGATTTCATTTATTTGTCAGAGAAAGAGAGAGCATGTGAGAGTAAGCAGCACAAGCAGGGGGAGCTGCCTGCAGTGGGAGAAGCAGGCTCCCTGCAGACAAGGAACCTGATGAGGGACTTGATGCCAGGACTCTGGGATCATAACCTGAGCCGAAGAGAGACACTTGACTGAGCTACCCAGGCATCCCTGATTCCAATTTTAGAAAAAAGATAATTACTGAAATTATCCTATAGCTGTCCTTAATAAACACTGACAATTTATCAGCAGTCTTATATTTAAAGAAATGCTACTTTAGTGCCCCCAAATAAATTGATAATTAAGCAATCAATGTTTTATTACATAAGTATATTTAAATGATTTTCCAGAAAACATGTCATATATTTATCCATAAGTGAAATCCATATTTTGATTTATTACTCCTTATTAATATATCTTATTTGAATTTATTAAGCATAAAATCCAGTATCGGTGTCTACTGAAGAATGTGTGTGCTTAAATACTGTTTACACTTGACATCCTCACATCTATGCCTTGTATCCCTGTCAGTTTCCAGAAAGATGTCTTAATCATCAAAATGTTCTTAAAATATTACCTTGAAAACAGTCAAACAATATATTATGCAAAGGTGTAAACTGAGGCAATTTGACATTTTGAAACTGCATTTTCTTTCTTTTTTTAAGATTTTATTTGTCAGAGAGAACGAGAGAGAGAGAGCATACAAGCCAGGGAGCAGCAGGCAGATGGAGAAGCAGACTCCCCACTGAGCAACCCTAAATGGCATTTTCCATCAGAAATGCCAATTATATTTTATTTTAATGGAAAATTTTGCATAATATCATTGACTGATTATTTCTCATTCAAAGCTATCTATTGAGAGCCTATTACTCAAAAAAAAAAAAAAATGAGACAGAATCCTTGTCCTTCATGGAGCTTAAAACTGAAACTAGTAACAGTCTTACTGAGATGTTGGGGGGATTATAAGAGTTAATAGATGTAAAGCACTCAAAACAATGTTTAACACAAATTAAACATTACATATGTTAGCTAATACAATAATAATTACATCTGCTAGTCCTCCTACTAGTGTTAATGAGAAGCAAGTGGTATGTATGTGGAAAGGATACAGTGAGAGAGAAATTAATTTAATTATCACTGAAAAATGTGTAATTGTAAGTTTGGGATGCATAACATGATTAACATCGGGATCTGGCCTAGTTTGGGGGCTGTAATCATCTTTATCTGTTTTCTTTAACTGGAATATTTACCTACCTAAATTACAGCTAGACCTTAATTTTATTTCTTTTTATTGGTTTCAAGTTTTTATTTGAATTCCAGTTAGTTCACATGCAGTGTAATACTAGTTTCAAGTGTAGAATTTAGTGATTCATCACTTACATACAACACCCAGTGCTCATCACAAGAGTCCTCCTTAATCCCATCACCTATGTAGCCCATCACCCCACCCACCTCCCTCCAGCAGCCCTCAATTTGTTCTCTATAGTTAAGAGTCTCTTTTATGGTTTGCCTTTCTCTTTTATTGTTTTTCCCCTATGTTCAAGTGTTTTGTTTCTTAATTTGCAATGACATGGTTGGAGCTAGACAGGATTCTGCTAAGTGAAATAAATCAGTCAGAGAAAGAAAAATACCATATGATTTCATGCATATGTGGAATTTAGATCCTAATTGTAAAACAAAAAACGAAACCACAAAAGTATTAGAGGAAAACATTTTAGATGATTTTGTTTAGCTCCTTGACTGTGCTAGGGTTTTCCAAGAACACTTCAAATTCAGAAACCATAAGATGGAAAAATTCAGTTGTATAAAATTTTTAGAAATATGCACAGTAAAAACATTTAAGTGAGAATATAAGTACATGGAACAATACCTACAAAATATATGACAGAATTCTTAATATATTTGGAAGGCTTTGGATAATCAAAAAGAAAAAAATATTAGCAATTAAAATGTATGGTTAACTATGGAAAACAATCTGGAGGAGGCAGGAGTTTACTCAGCAAAAGGCTCTGATAATTTCACTGGCAAGAAATTAGACTTGTAATCATGGAAGAGTTGTATAAGGGTAAAAGGATTTAACGGATATTCAAGAGATAAAATTGGTGGAAACTGGATGACCTGGATATGGGAAATGAAATAAAGGTAAGAGTAAGAACTATTCCCAGTTTTTCTCTGGCCTGTGATGAATGATGAGACTATTCAATGTAATGGGGACACTAGAAGAAGACCAGGCTTCAGACAGAATAGGACAGGATTTAGAGATGTTATGGCTGAGAGGCCAATGAGTCATCTGAGTGCAGATTTGTCAAGTGAGTAGGTCTAAGTAGGTAAAACCAAAACTCCAGGAACATTATTCATTGACATGTTCTTTGGTACTTGATAAAGCAAGTAATGGCAATCACATATGGTATAATGGCTTCTTTAGAGACAATATATGGAGGTTAAGAATAAAAAGTTATTAAAGGAAATATTCTAGGGTAAGATTATAAGACTGAATGGGGAGGGTAGGGGTTTGACAAGAAAAAGAAATGGTTACATCAAAGTCATCCAAGTAATTCATATAAAGAATGCCAATCATTTTAATTAGTCAGATAGCATCAAGAAAAATATTAGAACATGGTATAAATTTTAGGTCAGATTAACCAAAGGTAGCATTTAGTAGTCAATCAGGCTATTCTCCATGGTAAGGAAATTTAACAGGATTTTTGCCTCTTTCCAAACCCAACTCTAGAGACACCATGAAATAAAGAGATTGATTAATGGATCTAAGTAAAAAACTACAGACCCTAATGGAAAAAAGGGCATGTCACAAAGAGGAGATAGCTTAGCACGTAATTTGTGTTCTCTCCTGCCCTTCATTATTGTTATGGATTGATCAGTATTTACACTTTTTCTACAAAGAAGCCAAAAATTAATCACACCAGGTATAACAGGTTGGGAACGGATAACAACAGTTGCAGGCATATTGGTAACCTGAATATTTTCTTTCCTCCCTATTCTTTCTTTTAAAAAAATAATTATATATGATAAAACATTTCCAGAATAAAAGTAAAAATGGTTTCACTGAGAGGCAAATGAGTGCCTGTATTCCTGGTGAATTCACATTAACCTCCATGGATTATATGAATGTCAATTTCTAGGCTTAAACAACATACCTTATTTGTGTGAGACTATGACTTGGCAATGGACTGGAGGAGTGGTTCATGGACCTACCCTATATGTTTCTGTGTAAGATCTCATGAATCTATAATTATTTCAAAATAAAAGTTTTCTTTTTAATTTAAAATGACTCCATATTGAAAATATTTTGAAATCACTGAAGGTACATATAAGGGTGGGAAAAAGACACACACACAAACACACTTTAACTAGTTACAGTAAAACTTAAAAATATCAAAGAAAAAGAAAATATTGGAAGCCTCTAGCAAGCAAATATTATTCAACGATAAAAGATGGAAAATCACATTAACATCATGCTTCTCAATAGCAGCAGTACATACAAAAGACAATGAAAGCAATATTTTTAAGCTGTAAGGAAAGGAAAAAAACAAACAAACAACCTAGAATTAATGTCCAGCTAAACTATTATGCAACGATTGAATCCATGGGCAGTAATTTAGTAAAGTGCTACAACTATGTGCCATAGTTCTAGGCATTGGGAATAACACAATGAATAAAATAAACCAAAATCTCTTATCCCATCCTTCTCTACCATTGTAAATGCTATTTCAACAATCTTCAATTGTCTCTAGCTTTCCCAACCACTCAGAAATTCATGTTTAGGGACACCTGGGTGGCTCAGTTGGTTAAACCTCTGCCTGGGGCTCGGGTCGCAATCCCAGGATCCTGGAATCTAGCCCCATATCAGGTTTTCTGATCAGCATGGAGCCTACTTCTTCCTCTGCCTGCTGCTCTCCTGCCTGTGCTCATGTTCTCTCTCCCTTCACGCCTCTTTCCCTCAGGGACAAATAAATAAAATCTTAAAAAAAAAAAGCCATGTTTACACCTTCCCTTTCCTTTGATGATCCAGGCTCATGGCTAGAGCTTAAAAAAAAAAAAAGCCTTTCTCAAGAAACAAGAAAGGTCTCAAAAACACAACGTAACCCTACCTCAAAAGTAGCTGGAGAAAGAACAGCAGATAAAGCCTAAACCCAGTAGGAGAAGAGAAATCATAAAGATCAGAGCAGAAGTCAATGATATAGAAACCAAAAGAACAGTAGAACAAATCAATGAAATTAGGAGCTTATTCTTTGAAAGAATTAATAAGATTGATAACCCCCTGGCCAGACTTATCAAAAAGAAAAGAGAAAGGGCCCAAATTAATAAAATCATGAATGAAAGAGGAGAGATCACAACCAACACCAAAGAAATACAAACAATTATAAGAATATATTATGTGCAACTATATGCCAGCAATTTGACAATCTGGAAGAAACTGATGTATTCCTAGAGACGTATAAACTACCAAAACTGAACCAGAAAGAAATAGAAAACTGAACAGACGCATAACCAGGAAGGAGATTGAAGTAGTCACCAAAAATCTCCCAATGAACAAGAGTCCAGGGCCAGATGGCCTCCAAAGGGAATTCTACCAAACATTTACAAAAGAATTAACACCTATTCTGAAACTTCCACAAAACAGAAATGGAAGGAAAACTTCCAAACTCATTTTATGAGGCATTACCTGGATCCCAAAACCAGACAAAGACCCCATCAAAAAGGAGAATTACAGACCAATATCCTTGATGAACATGGATGCAAAAATTCTTACCAAAATCCTAGCCAATAGGATCCAACAGTACATTAAAAGGATTATTCAACATGACCAAGTGGGATTTATTCCTGGGCTGCAAGGTTGGTTCAATATCCACAAATCAATCAAGGTGATATAATACATTAATAAAGGAGAGAACAAAAACCATATGATACTTTCAACAGATGCTAAAAAAGCATTTGATGAAGTACAGCATTCTTTCTTGATCAAAACTCTTGACAGTGTAGGGATAGAGGGTACATACCTCAATATCATCAAAGCCATCTATGAAAAACTCATAGTGAATATCATTCTCGATGGGGAAAAACTGAGAGCTTTTCCCTTAAGGTCAGGAATATGGCAGGGTTGTCCACTGCCACCACTGCTATTCAACATAGTACTAGAAGTCCTAGCCTCAGCAATCAGACAACAAAAATAAATTAAAGGCATCCACACTGGCAAAGAAGAAGTAAAAGACTTCTTTGACTTCTGTCAAAGAAGTCAAAGACTCCCAGTCTTTGCAGATGACATGATACTTTATGTGGAAAACCCAAAAGTATCCACGACATGATACTTTATGTGGAAAACCAAAAAGTATCCACTGCAAAACTGCAAGATATCATACAGGAATTCAGTAAAGTGGCAGAATATAAAAATCAATGCACAGAACTCAGTTACATTTCTATATGCCAACAGCAAGACAGAAGAAAGAGAAATTAAGGAGTCGATCCCATTGACAATTGCATCCAAAACCATAAGATACCTAGGAATAAACTTAACCAAAGTGGCAAAGAATCTGTACTCAGAAAACTATAAAGTACTCATGAAAGAAATTGAGAAAGACACAAAATAAATGGAAATGCCCATGGATTGGAAGAATAAGTATTGTGAAAATGTCTATGCTACCTAAAGCTATCTAAACATTTAATGCAATGCCTATCAAAATACAATCCATTTTTTCACAGAAATGGAACAAATAATCCTAAAATTTATATAAACCAGAAAAGATCTCGACTAGCCAGAGGAATGTTGAAAAAGAAAGTTACAGTTGGTGGCATCACAATTCCAGACTTCAAGGTCTATTACAAAGCTGTAATCATCAATACAGTATGGTACTGGCACAAAAACGGACACATAGATCAATGGAACAGAACAAAGAGCCCAGAAATGGACCCTCAACTCTATGGTCAACTAATCTTTGACAAAGAAGAAAGAATGTCCAATGAAAAAAAGTCTCTTCAACAAATGGTATTGGGAAAATTGGATAACCACACGCAGAAAAACGAAACTGGACCATTTCTTTACACCACACACAAAAAGAGACTCAGAATGGATGAAACACCTCAATGTGAGAAGGAATCCATCAAAATCCTTGAGGAGTACACAGGCAGCAACCTCTTTGACCTCAGCCACAGCAACTTCTTCCTAGAAACATCACCAAAAGCAAGGGAAGTAAGGACAAAAATGAACTATTGGGACTTCATCAAGATCAAAAGCTTTTGGACAGCAAAGAAGACAGTCAACAAAACCAAAGGCAACTGACAGAATGGGAGAAGATATTTGCAAATGACCTATCAGATAAAGGGCTAGTATCCAAAATCTATAAAGAACTTATCAAACTCAACACCCAAAGAAGAATCCAATCAAGAACTGGGCAGAAGACATGGACAGACAGTTCTGCAAAGAAAACATCCAAATGGGCAACAGTGACATGAAAAAGTGTTCAACATCACACGACATCAGGGAAATAGAAATCAAAACCACAGTGAGATACCTAACATCACACCAGCCAGAATGGCTAAAATTAACCAGTCAGGAAATGACAGATGTTGGTGAGGATGCAGAGAAAGGGGAACCCTCCTACACTGTTGGTAGGAATGCAAGCTGATACAGGCACTCTGGAAAACAGTATGGATATTGCTCAAAAAGTTGAAAATAGAGCTACCCTATGATCCAGCAATGGCACTAGTGGGTATTTACCTTAAAGATACAAATGTTGTGAACCAAAGGGGCACATATACCTGAATGTTTGTAGCAGCAATGTCCACAATGGCCAAACTATGGAAAGAACCTAGATGTTCCTCAACAGCTGAATGGATGAAGAAGATGTGTTATTTGTGCATATATATGAATGCATACATAAAGTGGAATACTATGCAGCCATCAATAACCCAAAATCTTGCCATTTGCAATGGTGTGGATGAAACTAGAGGGTATTATGCTAAGCAAAATAAGTCAATCAGAGAAAGACAATTATCATATGATTTCTCTGATATGAGGAATTTGAGAGGCAGGATGGGGGGTTGGGGGGTTAGGGAGGTAAAAAATGAAACAAGATGGGACTAGGGAGGTAGACAAGACTCTTAACGTCAGGAAACAAACTGGTGGTTGCTGGGGGGTGTAGAGGGAATAGGGTGACTGGGTTATGAACGTGGGGGAGGGTATGTGCTATGGCGAGTGCTGTGAATTGTGTAAGACTGATGATTCACAGATCTGTACCCCTGAAGCAAATAATACATTATATGCTAATTTTTAAAAAATGGAGAACTGAGCCAGTGGCCAAGGCTGGAGCTTTCCTGGGCCATTCTGGCATGGCAATCTTAACTGAAGAACTATGGCTAAGCCTGAAAGTCTGGAAGTAGACTTAAAGAGAAATAACTGTGGCTTCTGCAATGATCTTAATCATTCATCTCCATGACAATGTTGCCTGGGCTTCTGGAGTTTTCAGCAATAACTTCATAAGGCATACAGTTCCTATTCTGGTCCAAATCCAGAGCTACTGATAAACTTCATTCTTTCATTCCCCTTCTCACAGGGTATATAAGCACGACTTATTATTTTCTCTCTTTCCCCTTGCTCTACAAGAGGTTTTATGTAAACCATATGCAAATGTATAAGTAATATAATGTCTTCATATAAAAAGACATTTCTATTTTTAAATTAGTCTTAGTTCATTTTTTAAACAGGGTCACCCAGATCTTAATTTTGATAAAGTTTTAATGTTTGAATTATTACTTTTTGCTTTTTACTTCTTAATATCCACATAAGTGATAAATAGTGGAATTTTTATCATGCACCATCATTAATTTACTAAAAAAATTAATTGAATGCATACTATCTGTCAGGAACTTAACTAGACTGGGATATAGTGTTCCTCATATAGACACTAGGAATGTCCAATTTAAAAAGTTAATAATAATAACAATAGGACTAAGAATAAAAGAAAAATGCCCAATTTTCACAAAGCTAACATTTTGGCTATGGGCAACAATACTAAAGGATAATGAAATAATAACATACCAGAGAGCAATAAGTGTGATAAGACAAAAAGCTCAGAAAAGTTGAATAATGAATAAGGAATCTCATGAAAATTACAGTGAAAGAAAAACTCTACCCTATTTAGAATACAGTTTGTCAGTGCCATCAGCTGGATTTTGCATTATGACAGTATACTTATGACCCCACGTGAACCTTCTAGACTTGTGGAAACACGAAGTGCTTTTTTTTAAAATAGTTTTTCTTTTATTTCAATTAGAACTTTTTGTTGCATTTGCTCTTCTTTATAATTACTTAAAATGATACTTTTTGCATCCCTATGTAGTTTACACATATTACTAGAATTTTATCATAAAAAAACAAAGGGCATTGCTTGACAAGATTTGTTCATCAGAAATTTAGGAGAGAAAAGGCATCCAATGGAGTTGGAATGTCTTAAAAGCTAAAGGCTCCAGGATGGTTAAGGACTGAATACTTAAATCTGGTTTACTTGGTTTGTATTTCTGTTTTTATATGTATTAGCTATTTGTATTTGGACACAATGAAGAAATTGAAGGCTATAGTTTTCTCAACAGTAATAAGGATGGTCTTTGTAATCCACTGTAGCAGTAAAACTTCTGAGTATTTGAACATTGTGGAATATCTAATTCTGTACATGACATGCACTATTAACACCACATCTTAATCCACTATTAGCTTTTCCATTCTATTAATGATTGAGCTGGCTGAACATTTGCTGCAAGTTCATGAAAGTCATTAATTAGACGGTGTGACAACAAAACCAAACATCTGAACCACAGAAGCTTTTAAATTTAAAAACAGGTTTAAAGCTATGAAAAATAAACTGCCAAGACTACACAGAACATATAAAAAATACCCATGTAATTACTGATAAAGTAAACAATATTTTATCACATTTTTCTCAGATCTCTTATTTATTTATTTATTTATTATTTATTTATTTATTTATTTATTTGACAGACAGAGATCACAAGTAGGCAGAGAGGCAGGCAGAGAGAGGGGAAGGGAAGCAGGCTCCCCGCCCACCAGAGAACCTGATGCGGGGCTCGATCCCAGGACCCTGGGATCATGACCTGAGCCGAAGGCAGAGGCTTTAACCCACTGAGCCACCCAGGCGCCCCTCAGATCTCTTTTAAAAAGAGATGAAACTACAGATTTATGGAACTTGACCTTCTACCTCTTTCCAGATACATTTCCTTCCTCCTTCAATCTGCATGGAAGAACTATATACAGGATGCACTTTTTTTTTTTAATCTTTTCCTTGATATGCTTTAAACTTTTTCCAATATATGTTTGAATACATAGAAGTTATACTGGTTTGGGGGAAAAAATATCTTCCAAATACTAGCATTTTTGCTATTCTAAAAGGAATTTTTCTACAAATGAGCTTTGTTTTGTTTTGAAAACAACTGCATTGTGTTCATACAGAAAATATATAATACGATAGTTATAACAAGGGTTTCTTCTATTTGTCTGTCTTTATTGTTTCATATATGGCCATAATATCCTCATACTATCAACGAATAGTGACTAAGAATCTGCTTTATGTTCAAGGTAATGTTATCTAGCCTTTTATAGGAGACAAAATATGCATTTTCTCAAGATTTACACTACTTTGTATGGCAATACTTCATTTGCTGCAATCTCTGAGGCACTAAGAATCCACAGATCTACTTAAATATACAGATTAATCAGTTTTTCTTTTTTTGCTTGTACAACCTTATTATCCCTTTGTAACAGATTTTACCAGAAAATGAAAATTATAGTTTTTTAATGTTGAGAAATACACTCTTAATTTTAATGTTAGGGCAGAGTTAGCCTAGTGTAGCTTTTACAGACAAAACTGACAGTTGGTTATATTCTTTGACTTGTTACTATTCCAAAACAATAAATTTTATTTTTATACTTCAGAAGTTTTATTTTCTAACCTTGACCAAAATGTCCAGTTTTATACTTGACCCCAGGAATCTTATTTCTGTTTCCAATCAAAGAAAGTATTTTCTGTCCTCACTTCCATTATAGAGCCACTGTGTGAGATAGTCAACATAATTTACTTATTTTCCAACAAAACCTAGTTGAACTTATTGTTGGTCTAATACGTGCCTATTACATCACTTGTATTATATGTCATATTGGAGTGCTCTTTTCACTCCAAGATAGAGAAATCCTGCTTTATCTTGGGTTGTGGCTCTGCTCATTAACTGAACAGTACTTGATCATTTATTACAATGATCTGGTTTCCAAGCAACAATTTTTTGAAGTTGAAATTATACTAAATACCTCTGTATATAGCAATCTCTTGACTGATAGTTTTTGTGTTTATCTAATTAGAAGTGTCAAATAAATTATAAATTAATTTTATATTAACTTATAAAGAATTTTATGTTAACTTAAAAGGAAGAATAATGGGACGCCTGGGTGGCTCAGTTGGTTAAACAGCTGCCTTCGGCTCAGGTCATGATCCCAGCATCCTGGGATCAAGTCCCACATCGGGCTCCTTGCTCAGCGGGGAGCCTGCTTCTCCCTCTGCCTCTGCCTGCGACTCTGTCTGCCTGTGCTCGCTCTCTCTCTCTCTCTCTAACAAATAAATAAATAAAATCTTTCAAAAAAAAAAAAAGGAAGAATAAGATTTTTAACAATGATGAGTCAATTAGAAACACTTTATAAACAAGAGTGGTTTCAAAATATACATTTGTTAAAAAACTGGAAAATTTTAAAAACTATAAAATTTCCTTTGAAATATTTAAAAACTCAGCATTGCTATTATTATTGACACTGGCATTATGACTAAAAGTGCTAATTTTTAAAAACTTGCGTCTAATCTAAAAACAGACATCCAGAGTGTCAGTGAGGCAGACTAAGTACTCTTCTGAGCCTAATACAATTCTCAGATGAGCAACCCAAAATGGAAGTATTCATAAGTTTTCAAACACACTAAGAATATTTGAGAAAATTCATATCTGAGCCATTTATTTTCATCAAATCTTTTTGATGTCTCTAATACTCATGGTAACATGTTTCAGCGTTCATATCAGCATGTTTTCTTTTAAAGAAATAGGGGTATATAAATAAAGAATAGCATATATAGGTCTTAAAAAATTGTTAAGCTCACAGCATGAAATGCCTAGAAACTTTGGACTCAAGTAAGTTCTCCTTTAATACATCCAACTTCAGAGTCTCCACATCCTTACTTCTTAAAAATTTCACACTTGCACCTTTGGATGACTATGTCCTAGTCTTTGAAGTGGTAATATTAGGGTAATCTATGTGGGACCACTGGAAATAAGTGTGGATCTCTGAAGTTATGGGAAGGCATAAAGAAGTCATGGTTTTAATAAAACAATATTAATGAAACATGCAGAAACAGCTTTATGCAAAACAATCAGAAACACTTTTAATCTCTCAGAAGACTCTACACCTACATGGTTATCCTTCATCTCATTTCATTTTCATAAGACCATTTCTTATTTCATTATTAGAAGTTGTCTTTAACTAAGATGAAAAGTCCAAAATTTCGCCTTCTCTGGAGGACTGACTCACTTTATGCAAAAGACTAATAATGACAGAAAAGATTTCAGATATTCAAAACAATTCCCAGTGGTGCAGTTTCAAGATTGAGAAAGCTGTTTTTGAGCAAGTCAGATGTCTAAAATTCCATGTCAAAATACTTAGCACTAATATTTGCATGAGTACAAATAAAACCATGTTTTATTTTTTCACTTGGCAAATGTACTCATGTTTCTAAATTCCATTTTACACTTTTATTTATATTCTTTTGAGGTTGCAAGCAAACTATCTCATTCATGATTAATGACACCAGTTTGTATCATTAGGCATATGCACACTAAACCACACATAAATTGGAAATAGAAGCAAATGAAAGTAAATTGAAATAGAGGAATGTGAAATACTGCTGAAACATTAATATTTATCAAGTTATTATCTGGTTATATAAAAAGGTATTAAAATATATTAAAACCACAATTCCTTTGTTGATAGTTCCTTTTAACAATATAACTGATCAGCCAGTGGCCAAAAAAAAAAAAAAATAATAATGAAGCATTCACAAGCATGCAGTTTAATTCATCACAAAAACAAGCAAAAAAAAAATGTTTGTTGAATTCTTTGAAAATCAGAGAATGAGAACAAAATAAAACAAAGCCCCTGTTTAGCCAGAAACCATAGTTAAACTTAGTTGGTGATTATAGAAATAACTGAAGTAGAGGTAAATCCTTGACAGTCAAGAGTTATGTAATGGGCACTGAAAGTATGCATAGATAGCATAGATATATAAATAAAATTGGTATAAAGCCTTATGTTATATTAACATAATTCATAAAAATTTTCTTATTTTTAAACAATGGCACATTAAGGCCTTTCTGTAAAAGGGGAATAAGTTATTGGTTAGTATTGGGCATTTATTTTGGCCACCCTGAGCTAGATATTGAACTACAGCATAGCAGGTGGAAATGTAGTTCAGAAAATAACATTTTTCTTGCCTTTGAGAACATTTCATTTATTTAATCTGCAGGACAATTTGTTCCCCCAAATGAGTGCTTAGATTCACTTATCTTAAGATGAGAGGAGTCTCTTTAAAATAATAAGAACTAATATTTACAGAGTGCTTACTTGTGCCCCTAAATTTATAATCCTCTGGATGTTTCAAAAATGAGGTAATAATTGGGACCAAAGTTAGTCTTCCATTTTGTAAGATAAAGCAAAAGTTCAATAAATGCTAAATGAATCTGGATATTGATAGAATAGTTGGGACTTACTGAAGTTTAAAAACAACAACAACAGAAACAAAACAAAACAAAAACCAAAAAAACTTACCATGGCCCTTTATAGTAAAATAATGAAAAAGATTATTACATTGTGAATATATGTTCTATTTAGGATCAGTAAGATTTCACTATTCTAGGTTTGATGTGAGTTATAGTATCTATTTACTTGCCATTTGTTAGCTAGAACTTACTGCTCTTTGCAACTGTCTGACAATGGGTTAGTTTATTCTTTATAATGCAGCTCTGTGAAGGGAAGGGCTTTTCTTTTTTTTTGAGTCACTAATATTTTCACATTCAGACTAATATTTATTGAATTCATGCATAAACTCAGTGGGAAGATACATCTTGCTTTCTGGATCAGAAGGAAGGCATTTTGCCCATCTTGACAAAATGTTGTGCTATTACTTATATTTACTAACAGATAGCTAATTAAAAACTCAAGCCCAACACCTAGATTAATTACCAACTGTCTCTCATTGAGCAATCCCAATTATAAACAAAGTTTCATTCTTTGCTTGTCCTAGTTTCTAGCAAATCTACTGTGGGCTCTGCACTGTCCTGTCCCACATAACCAGTGTCTTATCAGTACCCTTATCCTTGCAATATGCAAACATCTGCTAATCATACTTCTAATTAGCAAAACATCCAATTCTTTCCTATTGGCCTTTGTATTATTATTATGATCAGATTCACATAAAAATCTTTAATTTGGATCTCCACTGTTTCTTGTAATAGAGTACTCTATTTGTCAAATAGACATTTGAAGATCTGGCCCACAAAACTAAATGTAAAATAAATAAATAAATATAAATATAAATGAATATATATAAATATAAATATATATATATCATTTCTACATGTTTTTATTTTCCTTTAATATACTTATGAGGTGTTTTAATCTCATAGCTTAATTATTTTGTGGCTCCTATCTCTTGACCTCATTTATGTCTGTACTGAAATGTTAACTCCTAAAACAGGGGCTCTCCGACCACACTATTTCTTTTAGCAAGAGGATCACTGTTTACTCCATTGTCTTACTGCATTCCACCGCTCTTCCCAATTTTTTTCCTACCTGAAATCATAATAGCTGTTTGTTTGTGTACAGGATTTCTTCCTTAAAAAAGGAAAGTTGCACAAGGTAAGGAACTTTTCCTGAGTATGTTGCTAGGGCTGTTTCTGACTTCCCATTAGCTCAGGGTAGGAGGCGCATCTTTGTCCTCAGCTGAAAGGTACTAAGTATCTATTTAAAGGGAACAGGAAGAGGTCCAGGCAACATCATATTGCCCTGACATAAGATCTCACAAACAACCCCAGCAATCATCATACCACTCTTAGCAATAAAACAAAATATGAAATAAAGCTACACATAGCACCTATCCGTTTATTAGCAATAAAATCAGAATGATCCTTAACATTACCATTCCTGGCTCTTATTAAAAAATACGGGCTAGAAATGCAGAGCACTAAAAACATCACATAATTTCAGAAACGAAAGGCTAAAAAACAAAAAAGCCATTCTGCCATACAGAGCCATCTGGAAGGGGCAAACAGCTAAGGCTTTAGTTCTTGATTTCTTAGTGGTAAGCATGCTGCCCTGGGCAACTCTTTCCCTCTCAGTTTTATTTTTTGTCACCTATATCTTATCAGCTTGACAATCTAGCCAGCTTTTTGTAGCTACTTAGGAACACACTATTCCAGTTTAAAAACTGTGACTATTAGAATACAAAATTCAAAATAGTGTGTGTGTTTTTTTTTCTTTTAGTGAGAGAGACAGCATGGATGAGAAGGAGGGAGTGTAGAGGAGGGGCAGAGAGAATCTTAAGCAGGATCCATGCCCAATGCAGAGCCTAACCAGGGCTCCATCTCCCGACCCTGAGATCATGACCTGAGCTGAAATCAACGTCTGAAGCTTAACTGACTGAGCCACCTAAGTGTCCCATAAAATACATATTTAAATAAGCAATAAAATGCAGTTATAATTGAAGCATTAGGATCATCAATGCCTTTGAAGGCAGGACTTCCTGTCCTTATGATAATGGCTCTTAGAACATCATTATATTCCTCTTAGTTGGCAATACTTATGCAAGTGCCCTATCTTGCAAATTGTTACTGGTTTTTACAGAGTGACAAGTCACAATATGTCCTCAAAATATATAGATTTAAACTATATCCCAACTCAGATTTATTTCATGTCCCTGAATATAATTACGAGTTATGGATGTAGCCACTGAATTTTTAGGTCATTTACCTTACCTTATAATTAGTTTTTAAGAAAAACTTAAATGGCAAATGAATGCAGACATCATTATTGCTTCATTTTAGCTAATGTACTTGATTATTCAAATTTAGATTCCTTCTTTCTTCCAGATTGAATTCTTAAGTCCCCTTCCTATGAGCATGATTTAAAAATTGTCTCAAAATAATGTCATGTGGGAAAAGTAACAAAAAGACTTCTGCTACAACCTTCTCAGATTTTCATCAGATTCTCTTGAATACAGAATGAATTTTAATGATATCAGTTTTTCCTCTATCTCTGCTTTATTTGTTGCATAGCATGAATCACTTCCCAAAATTATTCTATCTATTCATTTATATATATTTTTGTCTGCTCTCTGCCGGAATATGAGCCTCATGAATTCATGAATATTTTCTGTCTAGTTCATTTTTTATCCCATGTATATATAACAGTATGTAACATCTAATTACAAAAGAAGAATCAAAGAATATTAAGGGTCTGATGAATTATATATAGGAGCATGTTTCAGATTTTATTGTTCTTTTATACAGATGATATGCATACAGGGGCATTTATTTCAACATTTTTTATTGACTCAGTCACTTGAAAGACATTTATTGAGCCCCTTTGAATTCTTTACACTTTCATTATTTTGAACTAAGGGATACAATTTTATAATAAAATCTGTATTTATTCTTTTAATATTTTAGAAATAAACTTGAGAAGTATATCTCTCCAAGGTTGTATTTTCATCAGAAAATCAAGTGGTATTATTAATACATTCAATCAAACACTGTTGACTAGAAAGGCAAATCTGGGTAGTAATTCACACTTTTCACAAATAATTTCTTTTAATTTGCAGGTACCTAAGATAGCACTTATTTGTCTTACTGACTTCAGATCAAGTCATAGGGTTTTCTTTAGTCAAAGAAAAATGAATAGAAGTGATGTACACCCCTTTCAAGAGTAAGATCTAAGAGCTGGTACATGCTTTAACATGCTCCCTCCAAAAAACAATTGATACTGTAAAAATCATTTTATCTTAATATATAGAAGCCCTTAACCTAGTCTACCAATATCGGTGGGGCACTAAGATACTTTCTAAAGAAAGGATAACATAAAATTACAGAAGAGACAGTATAAAGTGAAATATATATATACATATATATGTATAAAGTATAACTATTTTTCAATTTCTTTTTCTTTTTGAAGACCTATTATTGCAATTGCTTATACCATAAGCATAAGCATATATATGTTTAAAATTAGCTTCCCAAAGCAGAGGAGCTGCTTATTAAATATAAGAAAAATCCCCATGAATTTTTTATTGTGTCATTTTGCTAAGACATGAGTCTCTGGGAATAAATTTTAGAACATTAAAAAAAAGTTACAGGGATATACATTAAAGTTATTTTACATTATAACATAAAACTTCCTTCAGATTTTGTTCTTAAATTCTACCATTTCCATTTCCTTGAAAACATTACATTAAATATGTGCCTGCATTCATCTCAACAGCAGTTCATTTTCTTCTTAATATAAACAAACATATTTAAGAATATTTTCTTAACATATTGAAATGAGAAAAAAATATTCTCACTGATTCATTTGTTTCATAAGATTTTCAAAAGACAACAAGTACCTAAGTAGTGAACATCTTCTTCATCTGCCATTTTGCTTCCTTCCTTCCCCCAAGCTACATTTAATCATCAAATCCTCCTTATGTTGCCACATCAATTTCTCCCCAATCACCAAGGCAGCAGCAGTGGGTAGTTATATATCACTTGAAATAAAACAACAGCTTTCATTCTCTTCTGTCCCTTCTGGATTTTCTACCACAGTAATGAACATTTGACTCCTCTATTTTGGCTCTTTCTGTGTCTCCCCACTTCTCTCAAGGTAAGTCTAACTTCTTTGGAATAGTTCATATGACCCTTCATGTCCTTGGTCCCTTATATGTCCAGCTTGATCTTTTCCTTTTCTCTTGCACTATGGTCCAGATATATTGCTTTATTTTCAGTTCTCTAAATTTACCATGCTGACTTTATATCCAGGAATGTGTTAATTCCCTCTATCTCTTGATCCGGGTAACTTCTATTCACCCTTCCCATGTAAGTTTGCTATTATTTCTGTTGGCATTCTTCATCTCCCAAAGTTATCTTAGGTTCCCCTCCAATGTTTTCCCACAATATCTTATATCCACATCTATTATCATACCTATCAAACTGTATTGTAATTGACTGGTTATCTATCCCCTGAGGACAAGAACTATCCTCCCACCTACCCATCCCCATCCTTTTGGCAACTCACAAATGTTTGGCAGAGTCCTTCATATATTATTTCAGCTTAAGTACACAATTGGTTTATTACATGAAAGAATTCTTCTTTCTTATGAGTGACCTCTTTGTAAATTGACATGAGACATAGAATGTAGATTTAAGCATTCATTTACAATAAAGCCTAACCCTATTTTATTTAGTCTCATTTATTTAAGGCACAGCAAAGATGCTATTCTTGTATTCATATTTTAATTTATAAACTTAACTGTGTTTGTGCATAGAAGGAGCAGTAAGAGATGAGCAGACATAGACAGCTTATCATAATAGAGCTCTGGGCTGCCTAGCCAATCTCCTTTCCAACCAAATCCCACCACTTTACATTCTAATGATTCACAGATGAACACAGAGTTTCACAGCAGAAAAGCATAGAAGTTGAGAAAAGAGCCTTCAAAATTAGTCAAACAAGGTTAATATTCCAGTTTCCCAAAGTCCTCTCTGTAGCTGCAGAGTATGGGTATATAGCTTAACATTTGTAAGATTATTTCTGCACCTCAACAAGAGTGATGGTAATTTCACAGGAATTTTTGGTGTTTAGTATTATTATTTTGGCATATTTTTCTAATTTATATTTTTGTCTATTCTGAAACCAAACAGTTGTTTTATTTCTTCCTCATTTACCATTAAAAAAGCAAAAACAGGTATTCATATCATGCTATAATTGAATAAATTATAAAATAACAAACTGAGGAAAAGATTTCCGAAGTCAGAAAGGTTTGCATAAAATATAGACACTGTAAGTGGAAATGCAGATGTATCCTCAAATACGGAAAAGGTTAAAGGAATAAAAATATAATATTCAATTATGTGGGCATAGATATATAAACACAGAAGTATATAATTTGAATTAAAATATGAATAACAACTAAAGTTAATAAAAAGAGGTATTAAATTTCAATAAGAAATTATTACGAGAAGTTAGAAAACAAGGTGAAAGTCTACCATTTAAAAATGAAGAAGGAGAAGGTAGAGGAAAGAAGAAAAATATAAAGAAAAAGACACGAGGCTCAGGTAATAATAGTCAGCTGAATTATACTTGTCAGACTCCACACCAAATGGGTTGGGGTCAAAGCCCAGTTTCACCTCTGATTTAACTCTCTGACCTTAGCTGAGTTACTTAATCTCATCCTTTCTTCATCCTTAACATGGAATAACAGTAATATCTACCTCATGTTGCTTCAAGAATTAAATATGGCAGTATATATAGGGCATCTAGAATAGTATTGGACTGTATGGTCTACATACTTCAAGAACAGCTGGTGAGAATAAGTAATGACCATGTTACTCAAACTACTGCCTTCAAATTCCTACTCAATCTCCTTTGAAAATGGTTTCCAGGACTTGGAGTCCCCTAAGGCAACTTAAACACTTTCTGATATTTTGTATTCCTTGGTTGAATTTTTTGAAACAGAACAGAAAATTGTAAAAAAAAAAAAAACAACCAAGCAAGCCATTATCAAGCAACTGTAAAGCAGTAGATAGTATGTAACATTTTAAAAATCTGTCATGTTCAGCACTTATCATTCAAAGGTAATTATTGTTTGTTCCAGCCACTTAAATTAAAATATTTTAACTGCTGAAAACTAATCAGGTTTTGTTATGAAAATGTCATAAAAATATGTATGACTCCATATTTTCAGACAACTTAAGAAACTAAACTGAAAATGATAAAGCTAAAGTGATGGTAATTATAATTAAAAATGAAAAGAAGTAATAGAAAATGATTAGCAATTCAAGATGACTTTGACAATCATTCATTCTTGAAATTTGAGGGAATGGTCACTTATGAGTTGTGTCAGTGTTTCAAGGTGGTCACATTCCTTCGTGAAGCACTGAGTTAGTCATTAGGAAACTACCAGATGTAAATTTTAGTTCACACATACCATAATTAAGTAACTTAATACCTCATTGATAGGTTTCTTATAAAAAAACCCAAAACTTGGAAATATATACAAATATAAGCCTAAGGAACTGTGGATATCTTGTCCAGAAAAAGTAAAGAAAACATTTGCATTTGAGTTCTCAGTCTACCAGGTAAATCTTCAAGATCAACTGTGGACTGATATTTTTAATAATCACTGGTCTTAGGGGTACCTGGGTGACTCAGTGGGTTAAAGCCTCTGCCTTCAGCTTGGATCATGATCCCAGAATCCTGGGATCGAGCCCCAAATCGGGTTCTCTGCTCAGCGGGGAGCCTGCTTCCTCCTGTCTCTCTGCCTGCCTCTCTGTCTACTTGTGATCTCTCTCTCTGTCAAATAAATAAATAAAATCTTAAAAAAAATAATCACTGGTCTTAGAGACATATCAATCCAGGAATAAGAAACAAAATAAATGAGCAAAGGAGAAAAAGAGAGAGAGACAAACTAAGAAACAGATTCTTAATTATAGAGAACAAACTTATGGTTACCAGAGGGGAGGAGGGCAGGGGATGGGTAAAATGGGAGATGGGGATTAAGGAATACACTTGTAATGAGCACTCAGTGTAGTATGGAATTGCTGAATCACTACATTGTACACTTGAAACTAACATAACCCTGCATATTAATTACACTATAATTAAAATAAAAAGCTTAATTTTAAAAAGACTCTCCATTTCAAATTCTGATATTTTTTTCCCTTAAAATTAGGTGAAGGGGTGCCTCAGTGGTTCTGTCAGTTAAGCATCTGATGCTTGATTTTGGCTTGGGTCATGATCTCAGGCTCATGAAATTAAGCCCCATATCAGGCTCTACTGCTTGAGATTCTCTCTCTCCCTCTGTTCCTCCCCACCCTGTGTTTTCGCTCTCTTTCTCTTAAATAAATAAACCTTAAAAAAAAAGTAGTTGGATAAATGACTGCATTCCACTGAACTTTATAAACCTAGTCATTTAAGACTATGAATATATATAATAGCACAGAATATATTATATATATTATGCATCTATATATCTGTTGGATAGTTTCTTTGGAAGCAAATTCTTGGAATCCACAATAACCATGTATTTACAGACTGTAAGAGATGCAATTTAGACATTTAAGAAGTATTCTTTTATCCAAAGAAAGATATCAATCAGGCTTCTCTTCTTGTTTTCTTTTTAAAGATTTTTTTATTAATTTGACAGACAGAGATCACAAGTAGGCAGAGAGGCAGGCAGAGAGAGAGAGGGGGAAGCAGACTCCCTGCTGAGCAGAGAGCCGAACGTGGGGCTTGATCCCAGGACTCTGGGATCACGACCTGAGCAGAAGGCAGAGGCTTTAACCCACTGAGCCACCCAGGCACCCCTCAGGCTTCTCTTCTTAATAAAGTACTGATTCAAATGGACAACCTGGATAGGCTCAGGGTAATTTAATTTGACTTGTAATCAGTTGACCTTGGAGTAACATTAAACCTACTAGAATTTTTTTTATTCCATCGCCCCCTTAACTTAATTACCTTAAAAAACCAACACTGGTTTCTCAATATTTTTTAACTCTAGGCCTTTTTAAACTTTTAAAATGTGTTTGAAAGTACAAATACCACCCTCCCATCACATTCGTACATTCTTTCCTTAGTTTCCCTGACATAGCAGATTTTTCTACCTCATAGTTATTTCTTTTTCACTGGAACCTCTATCCTTGCTGTGTTCATGCAGTAAATTTATGTTCTCTACATTTTTGCTGCCTTCAATTCTTGAGTCTAATACTTCTGACCCATAAGCTAACATATTCGAAGGGAAGTATTCACTCAAATTCTAGTAGCATGTTCCCAACCAGGCTCCCTTTATTTGGTTTATGTTCACGTATCATTCAAATTTAACAAGTCCATTTAAAAAAATCTGATCATTCTTGCAAACTTTGATTCAATATCCTACTTTTGTCAATAATTTAACACTCTTTCACACCAAAAGTCTTTTTGAGGTTGCTCATTTTCCACCACATTCAGGGTCAAGAAAATTCTCCTGAGCAGTATTACTATATAAAATGAAATCTGTACTAAGGGCCACAGACTCAGAAAAACTCTTCAAAAAGTAGCTGGAATTTTCCAAGACAAAGTATTCCTATTTCACAAAGCCTTTCACATCAAAGGCCCATGGCTCATCAGGTTCTCTCAAATTTATTATATTTATTCCTCCTAGCAAATACATTGTGAAGTTAGCACTTATGAGAATGCATGAATATATGTGTGGTATCCTTGATTTGGAAGATGGAAATAACTACTTTTTATGAACTGGCTTATGGCTTATTTCTTTTCCAGAGCCAAAGAGACCATTAACAAAATGGCTTCTTTAACTTTCTCCTGCCTGCTCTCTTCTTCCTCTACATATTTGATGGTTTCCAGAACATTCACTAAAGAGATTGAAGTAAATGGGAGAGAACAAAGGTCACTGTACTTTAAAAAAATTGTTTCTCAAAAATTAAATCAATATTCAAGTTCTGTCTATTTCAACATTTTCTTAATTCAATTTTTCTGTCTTTCCCCTTCATGACTCTAATCTAAATCTTACTCAACCTTACTTCAAAAGTGCCTAACTTTTTCTCTGCCTCTATTGTAGTATCATTTCATATACTATATATGATATGGTCAGATTAGTCTACAGAAGATGCCATTTTACTCATGATTTAAGACTATACAATGAATCCAGATTATCTGTCAATTCTCCATAGACTTCCCTAGGCTAGCATTAAATGCCTTATGTCAAGTAGTTCCTCCAAACATCTCTCTCAACGAAATCTGTCCACCTGGCTTCAGTCAATCATGTCCATTGCTCTAATCTCACTTCAGCATCTGTAGACTGCTAGTACTTTCCTTATTCAAGCTGCTAAAGCATAAAAAGTCATCCCCCATGACCAACCAATTATACTGCCTGTTCCTTAAAATTTTCTGCTTCTATAAACACATTAAACTAGGTACTTAGCAATATTTATAACCACAATGTCACCCATATAGTCATTTGCATATACAATAAATTTATAAATTTTAATTACTGTGATCTACTATAACATGAGGCCTTTACTTTAAAAATTATTTAATAAAATAACAAAAAATGTTTTAAGTGGAAGGAAAAATAAGCTATGTCTCCGTCACTATAGTCACATGTATGAAGACCAAACTGAAATTGAAAATAAATTTATCTAAAAATTATACCGAAAAGTATACTTGCAATTAGTGATTTCTTGATTAGTCATTATTAGTGATTACTATTTATTAAAAGAAATTGAGTGTAAACCTATAAAAACTAACAAATCAGTCTCTACTTGGTGATCACGTCTCTTAACTCCACTGCCTAGCAGTACTAACCGCTCCTATAGTTGTTTCTGTGGCATTTTGTACCTATTCCTATGGTAGCACTTGCTTTAACAAGACTCAAAGGGCAATGCTTCCTTTTTGAACTCCTGGTAATCACTGTAGGATTAATTTACTTCAAGTTTTATTGACTGACTGTGTGATCAAGTGAATATGATAATTCTAAGCATTTAATATGTCATAACTCAAAAAGACAGGAACAGTGGCAATTTTATTTTATTCAATAAAACATCCTACTTTCAAAGGGGACCTCAAAAAGCTACATTCATTGTGGATCTCTTCTGGCAGAGCATAAAAATATATAAAACTCTAAAATTTTTTATTATTAGAAACTACAGTTGTGTATGTTTCAAATGTAGCCAAATAATGTTTTTGTTGTTTATGTATATTCAGATGATTCAGAAACAGTTTTCCTTGTTTCTTAATTCCTTAGATACCAGGGGAAACAGACATTCAAATAACCTTTTCTCTTTGCTGTTAAGCAACAAATGAAGCAAGTAATTGGAGGCTAGTAGCTGTCTAAGGAGATTAAACAATTGCTTAGCTGAGCCTAAAAAGTAAAAGTTAAGGACATTAAGATTTTGAGAAAACTTTTTTCCATACATTAATATTTTTGATTAACATGATATATTTCTTCTCTTTTTTAAGTCTCTTAAAACAGTGCTTCCAGAATGCCAGTCTTTTTTTTCAAATATACCACAAAAACTCCTAAGAAAAGTATATAAGCCAATATTCAAATATGAAGATAATTTTCCTCATCATATTTAAATATAGACCAAATAGCTTAATTGAAATAATCAACCAATTTCACCGTAAAGCCGGAGAAATGCTGGGTTCAGTCCACCAACTCCATCCAGCTGAAGCTTTAATAACATAGCAGTGATTTTATCACCTTAATTTAAGAATAGATAAGGTTTCTAACAGATTCTTGCTTAAAAACAAAATAAGGATCTCTAGAAATGAATCTGTCATTAATTTAAAAAAAAATCAAATTTGTTTTTCAGACTTCATCTAATACAGAAATGTATTACATAATCAAAGCCATGTTCAATATAAAAAGGGGAGGTGCTCTGCACCAGCTAACCTACATATTTTGCAGATGGAAGAAATTATTTAGATATACAGGCTCAAAATAAAAATATAGGTTAAAATAAGTCTTTAAAAACAGGAAACATGTGACATTAATTATTAATAATCCCTTGAAGAAAAGTTGATCTCATAATCAAGGGCATAAATATTAATTATTAGGGAAGAACATGCTTTTTTAAACTTATGTTGCTGAGGGTACATTCCTAATGTTGTTTACTTAAATATCATCTAAGTTACAGTGATTATATTCAAAAGCTGTTGTTCAGGATTCTGAGATAGCTTGGGAGATTAAAAAAAAAAAGCCATTTGTATGTAATATAAAATCTTCATTTCAGTGACCATCAGATCAGAACTCAAGAATATTTTTTTAAGGGCTGGTATCTGATTGTATCTTTAAAAAAGTTAGTATCTAAATGTACATACCCGAGAAAGGAGACATCTAAGTTTTCTAAGGTATTATAGAAGAAATAATCTTATTTTACATTAATACCTTTGTTTTCTATTATTAAGCAAGGGGATAGTCTTTTTTTTTTTTTTTAAATTTTTATTTATTTATTTATTTGTCAGAGAGAGAGAGAGAGCAAACGAGCAAAGGCAGACAGAGTGACAGGCAGAGGGAGAAACAGGCTCCCTGCCGAGCAAGGAGCCCGATGTGGGACTCGATCCCAGGACGCTGGGATCATGACCTGAGCCGAAGGCAGCTGCTTAACCAACTGAGCCACCCAGGCGTCCCTAAGCAAGGGGATAGTCTTAAAAAAACTGTATCACTTTCATTGTATCTAGGATGCTTTTGCCCTATCATCCTGAGCTTTGGTATATAAGGAAATTTTCAAAAGAAATGTTGTCTTTGAGGCTATTTTGCATGTAAAGATTTTTTCATGTAAGGGTTAAGTGTAAAGAACATGGTAGTGGCAAAAAACAAATGTATATACACGTTCTTTCTGTTCTACAAACGACATCTTCCTATTCACATTGGCAGATCCACATGAAGCCATTACTCCTTGTTGTGATCTCCCCAAAATATATATCAAACAACTCTCCCATGGTAAGACACAGTATCTGAGTAAAATTACCAATTAAAATGGAGCATCATAAAAAAGCACCCTAGGAAAAAATAATACTTATTTCTACACATAAAAGAAAATCCTAAGAATAAAGAAACCCAGAAAGAAGCTTGGCAAGGAAAAAGTTAGCCTCACAAATTGTGTGAGAGACAGGAATTCTTTCCCTGACCAAGGCTTATAACACCAGAAGTATGTTTTCCTCTAGTGGAAGTCATGAATCTCACAAACTTGGAAAGAATAGTATTAGCAGCAGCCTTACTGATCTGATCAAGAAGGCTTTAGACTGACTCAAGGTGGGAGAGAAAAATGTGAGTCTGTAAAATGGATATTATGGAGGACAACAGGCTTGAAATGAAAATAAGACACAGGGACAAAATGTCCAGAAATTATCTTGTGAAAATCATGGCTTGGAATAATACTTGGGCCTAGGATATATGGCATACCGAATAAAACTAAAATATAGTAGCTGTGTTAAGGTCTCACAATGCACTTTTTTTTTTTCAGTCCTTATACAACTCTGGTGGCTGAACATAAGAATTGTCACAGATGTTTAGGTAAGGAGTGCCCTGCACAGGGGAAGCTGGCCTGTGGGACAAGTGCAGATATATTCCACTCCACATGAAATTGCCCAATAATAGGTATCATTATTTTCAATTTACAGGGTAGGAACCTAGGCTTAGGTATGTTCAGAAACCGGCTCAAGGGTATCTAGCTAAAAAATGATGAGGCCAGACTGGCTAGAATTGCAAGCTAAGTACGTCTGGAATTCATAATTTATAAAAACATAGGGAAAATTATACACAAATAGGCACACATATGTAATTTATTCTAAAGTAGCAGGGTATGGGGAAGTTATCTCATTTGCTCACAGGGAACAACACAATGACTAGAAAATGTGTGTCACTGCATACCATGGAGTTATATACTAGTTTTATGATTCAGAAACATAAAGATAGAAATTTATAGGAGATGTTAATGTAGAAAAGGAAAATCTGGAAAGAAGAGACACTGCCATTGGAAAATAGTGTAGTAATCATAGCGAAACATAGTGCAGAAAGTTGTTTATTAGTAATAACTCATTTATAAGATGTAAACAAGAAGGACGGACTTCAATTAACTGGATATCTCTTAGGAGGAAGTCTAATTCTACTAATTAGATTTGGGGGGAAGACTCTTATGGTAACTACTTTCCTGCTGAATTTGACATAGAAGGTGGAGATGTTGGGAATGAAAGTTTTGAGGACCATGAGAACAAAGGAAGGGAGCAATGAGCAGAGTTGGAAAAATTCTGCAGACCAAAAACAGGTTTACAGGGAGCAGTGGGCCATTACCCAGATACCCCAAGAAAATATACCTAAAGAAAGTGATAAACCAAAGATGAACTCCCGACTCTATCATTGCAAATAAAACTATAACCAGAAAAAAAGGAAAAGACACCTAAGGAAAATAATTTAATTTTACAGATAGCAATTGGTATTTGGTTCTTAGGTATTTCAAAATAGAGATAATACAAGACAAATGTGAATGACCAAATCAAGTGATAAGGACTTAGAAAATGAGTTGACATGTCTAAAGTCAAGAATGCTCTAAGAAGTTCCAAATATGAAAGACCTAAAAATGTTAGCTGTGTTCAGTTATAAAAAAAAAAAGAGAAAGAAAGAAAGAAAAGAAAAGAAAAAGAAAAAAGGTAAGTCCACCAGCTGAATGAGAAAGAACTGCTAAACTTTCTCATGTATATTTTCTCTATCAGAGAAGATTATCATCAAATTAGAACAAATAGAACAAACAATTTTGATATGGGCTTAAGATTTACTCAGATATCCTTAGGAACTGAAGTAAATGAGGGATAAAAAGAAAGTTTCTCAATGATCCATTGCTGTCTGCTGTGTCTGCAACCTGTGAATACTTAGACAAGAAAGTGATGATTACCATATACCAGATACATTCACTAGAAAAAGGTTTTTTTTTTTTGGCTTATTAGACAAGAAGGACAAGAATATTCAACTAAAAATTTATCCGAATTTGAATGCTTTATCTTACACAGCTTTTTATTATAACTTCTTTAACAAGGTAGAAAAACACTAGTTTAATGATAATACAACTGAGTGGGTTATTTGGTGGTTGATTAATCTTCCTCCAAGCAAATTTTGTCCTCTTTACTGTGGAAACTCAAAATGCTATTCTGTGATTTCACTAAATAAGTGGAAAACAACACTTTCTAAATCTGTGGATAATACAAAGTTGTGAGGGAATCAAATAACTTTTCCAAAACATTTTGATATACAGAAACAGTCACCCCCGATAATATACTATGTAACAGGAAAAAATGTAAAGACCTACATTTAAATTTCAGAAATATCATTTACATCAACAAAGGATAACAAGGCTTAAGGGTGGTTCATTCGAAAAGACCTATTTTCACAAATCTTTAGCTAACTTAGGAAAATACTGTACTTGATTGTTTCTGCTGAATTATTTCTATTCTTCAGATACATTAAATTCACTCTTAAAATATCCTCTCTCTATACCTTGAAACCCTTCGATTAAAAATAAGTAAGACTTCTAGCTCCTTTGGAAATAAGACAAAGAATTATGCAGCAGAGATACAGGTGAGCACATCCTAAATGTTTCTTTCATAGCAAGAATCCAATGTAATTTCTGTAGCATACCTCCCTGTGAAGGATTTCAGAAGGCTCAAAGGATGTCACTTTAAAATGTCCGCTAGCACAGTAGAAAACGTAAGTTAATTCCAAACATTTGTGGATAACTCAGAACAATTCTATGTAGAGCATAATTATCTTTCATATGGGAAAATACATTCTGGAATATGCAAAATGATTAAAAATTTATAACAACATATCATAATAACAAGGCCTTCACAGAACCACAAACAGGAAAAAAAACAAAAAACAAAACAATTAAATTTCTCACCTGCCTGATACCCAACCGGTAGGCAACAATCCGATCTACCGCATCAGGATTCATTTGTGTCCACTGTAGACTGTAAGAATAAACACGGTGTCTGTTTTGCCACACAGGATTGTAGGTATCGTAATAGAATTCTGGAGCATAGGCCTTTCCTAAAAATAGAAAGAGTACTTAAATTTGAATGATGACATATGACAGTCAAACATGCTTATTTATTTATTTTTTGGGGGGCCTTTTGCCTCATTCTACCATGTGTCCCGGGAGTGATTCTTCTATTTGAAAAGTCATTATTAACATCTAACCAATTTTCTGGAGAATTTTGAGAATAGATGTAAGAAGATTTCCTGGTTGATTAGATGAACAGTGTGAGAGGAAGAGAAGAATCAAGCTCGACCATAAGTGTTTTGGTCTAAGGAACTCAAAGAATGGAGTTTCCATCAACTGAGGTGAAAAACTATGGGAAAGTCAAATTTTGGGGGAGAACTTCAGAAGTTATTTTTTTAACAGTCTGAATGATCTAAATGGAGACATCAAGTGGTATATACTAGTCTAGAATTCTGGAGAGGTCAGAATTAGAGCTATAATCTTATTAACCATAAGCATATAGATAGATTTTAAGTTTAAAGCCATGAGACTGAAGAGATCACCAAGGGACTGTGAGTAGATAGAAAGAAGACTGAGGCCTGGGGCACCTGGGTGACTCAGTTGGTTGAGCATCTGCCCTTGGTTCAGGTCATGGTCTCAGAGTTCTGGGTTCATGCCCTGAGTTGTGCTCCCTGCTCAGTGGGGAATCTCCTTCTCCCTCTCTCTCTGGCCTTCCTCCTGCTTGTACACTCTCTCTTTCTCTCTCAAATAAATAAATAAATAAAATCTTAAAAAAAAAAAAAAAGGCTAAAGCTTGACCACTGGGGAAATCCAAGGTTAAGAGAGGTGAGAGCAGATAACAACCTCAACAAAGCCTGAGATGGAACAAATCAGCGAATGGGAGGAAAATAAAACTTGTGGCATCCTAGAAGTCAAAAGCAGTATATCAGCAAGTGAATGATCAATTATGTCAAAAAAAAAAATAGCCAGTGGAAATGTAATTTGTGTTTATATTGTGTTTGGTCAGTACATTTGAAATTACCCAAAGACTTAACAATGGCATGAGTACTTGGACCAATAACCACGAAGACTTTATTCAGATTTTAAGGATATATGAAGTGTCTATCGTGTATATGACAAATACAAACCATCTGTTTTTTTTCAGTTATCAAATTGAAAAGTGCACAGACCATTTGGAATTATTGATCTGACTGCTTGATATTCTGTAATATAGATATTTTCATACCTTCGATTTTTTACCTATAAGTATTTACTTATTAAATTAAATTAACAATATCTAAGGAGAACCTATTAAATGCCATATAGCGTATTGCCAGTGGGGATACAATGAAGTACAGCCTCTGTCCTCATAGAGATTGCTAACATTTCTTAAATTTTTCAAAAGCTTTATAGTTCTTACTGAATGATGAGTTAATAAGGTATACATTTATCACTCCTCTCATTCAACATCTTTTCTGTTTTTTCTTTTATAAAATTAGGTTAAATATTAATGTCCTGCTGGGTTTTTCCTTATGGGTTTCTCCTTGCAGGAAACTCTCTTACCCAGTTTTTCACATTTCTTCCTCAGTCATCTATCATCTAGTGGTTGCAAGAGAGCTGGCTCATAAAAATTTCTAACAAACAGTTAAAAGATGGATTTTGCCCACTAAGAATAGAAGGGATAGTCTCTATTATCCCAGAGACATTCACCAGGTAAAAAATAATATCAGATGAACTGAATTTGAATTTTGCTAAATTTATTAGTGAATTTAAATACATGGAATTAAATATCTGAATTTTAGTAACTTTTGAAAAATTCTCCCACATCAACATTATATGCACTGAAAAAAATGTTCTACAGATATTCATTCAGTTGAATTGAAAATGGATTGAAAGGAGATCTCCTGCATAGAAGGATATATCTAGAAAAGAGCCATCACATGCACTTTATTGTTTCTTTTATCTTTTTATGGTATTTTTTCTTATTACTAAGTGATAGCACAAATTCATTCCACAACACTTAAGAGCAAAATCTAGATGAGAGGAAAATAATATTCTGAATAAAGAAATCAATACCCAAAACATCATTGATAACTTGTACTTGAGGCCAATATTATTGAGGATGTGCTTTTAATAGTAGCCTAGATAAAGGAGTAGGGGTTATGATTATAAATAAGCATCCAGGGACGTCTAGGTGACTCAGCTGGTTAAGCCTCTGACTCTTAATTTCAGCTCAGGTCATGACGTCAGGGTCCTCAGATTGAGTCCTCTGTGGACTCCACCGTCAGCCAGGATTCTGCTTGGGGTTCTCTCTACCTCTGCTTCTGCCCTTCTCCACACTGGTATGCCTGCGTAGATGCTCATGTTCTCTCAATTTAGTTCTAAGTATCACTTTGTTCATAAAATGAATAATGCATTCAAATGGAATGAGTAGAGAGAGTAGAGTCATAACCTGCAGTTTGTTTGGCATTAAAAAGAACAAAAAAGTCTCTCAAAAATAGGCAGATGCAGTTTTCTATGACTTGAAATTTTATCACAGAGAAAGAAAATTGGACAAATTTAAACCAATCTGTGAAAAAAGATGACTACCAGTGGGTGGATATTAAAAGGAAACACATTTAAGAAACTCTTAATCTCAGGAAACAAACTGAGGGTTGCTGGAGGGGAGGAGGGTGGGAGGGAGGGGGTGGCTGGGTGATAGACATTGTGGAGGGTATGTGCTATGTGAGCACTATGAGCTGTGTAAGACTGATGAATCACAGACTTGTACCGCTGAAACAAATACTACATTATATATTAATTTAAAAAAATTTGATGTTGAAATGTTCTACCAATCCTTTCTGACAGTGTAATGAATGACCTACCTCAGAAGATTGTGATTTTCTCTTCACCAGAGGTTTTGTCAATACCTAATGGTCATTTAGCGGGGCTGAGATGGGTGACTTTCCACAAGGTGACCATTAAAGCACCTCTGAGTCTCAAAGTCTATAGGGTGCCTACTGTTTATTGCACTACTTTAATTGTACTAAGCATACTAATTTATAAATTCCATTTCATGTTTCTAATACCTGTAGTCTAATCCTATTTTTTTTATTGCTGACTGCCAGGAGAGTAACTGGCTGCCTGTCATAAATGTAAATTGCCATAATTAAGAAGTGATTGTTTACCTAAATAAATACTTTTAAGGTTATTGAAGCAGTTGAAACTTGAAGGTCAAAAAAATCCTCATGACTCTGTGATTAATAAGAATTTCTTTATCAAGATTCTTTTCAAGGTCATCTAATGCTTAAGCATTCCAAATAGATCAAATTTCAATGTAAAATTCCATCATCTTTACATTTAATTGCAGAATATTATAAGGGATTTCCAGTATATTTTTATTTTAATTAATTAATTTATTTTTAAAGATTTTACTCATTTAATTTGTCAGAGAGAAAGAGTGAGAGAACACAAGCAGGGTGAGTGGCAG